>PVIU01010553.1:48038-69601 GCA_004026605.1 Ondatra zibethicus | reverse complement strand
GTAAGACTCTGCATATATTTACTCACACTAAGTGTGTGTGGATGTGTACAGGCTACGCGTTATTTACTCACACTATCTAAGTGTGTGTGTGCGTGGTACAGGCTATGCATGTATTGACTCACACTAAGTGTGTGTGTGTGTGTGTGTGTGTGTGTGTACAGGCTATGCATTATTTACTAGCACTGTCTAAGTGTGTGTGGGGGGGTACAGGCTATGCATGTATTAATTCACACTGTCTAAGAATATCAGAAAGGTTTCTCCCTCATCCGAACCGTTCAGTGTTCTCAAACATTCCGAGGTTCATGTGAAATGCCTTACTGCACTGGGAACACATACAGTAGAACTATGAGAAAGAAGGCCACAGAACGTCACTTTCTGTGGCATCTTCACTTCTCTGGCCCCCCATAAATGAGCCAGACTATAAGAAACTGCTTCAGCCCAAAATGAGGCACCGTGAAACTCCAGCACTCTCGATCTCTAGCCTTCATAATCCTCAAGATAGTTTTAAGCTGAACTCTGCATTTTTGTTTTCTTCAAAGGCAAAAATGTCCAAACCTACAGAGACTGAGCGATGCATCGAGTCCCTGATTGCCGTTTTCCAAAAGTACAGTGGGAAGGATGGGAACAGCTGCCAACTCTCCAAAACCGAGTTCCTCACCTTCATGAACACGGAGCTGGCTGCCTTCACGAAGGTACCTGTCCCAGCCCCCATATGCTGATTGCTCACCTACAAAACAGGAGCCTGGCGGAATGTATCAGCAACTGGCTCCTTCTCCTTAGCTCCAGGCCAAGGGGGTCCATTTCTCTGCCCTTGCTGAGTCTCTGGATCTTGAGGTGAGCTCCATGTGAGCCACAAAATTGCCTGGTACCGGTAATAGCATGGGAAATGGCATGTGCCATAATAGAATCATTTTTAAAGTTTATTCCTTCACCCCAAAGACTGTAGAGCAGCCCTGTCTTATAAGGTTTTCTGTCCAATAAGGTTTCCTGCAATGGTGGAAGTAATATTCTATCTTCATACTATTGATGTAGTAGCCACCGTTCACATGGGTTGTGCCAGACACTCATCCTACTCACTTGAAATATAGCTAATGACTATAAACTAATCTAAATGCAAATATAGATAGTGGGGTGTGTGTGTGTGTGTGTGTGTGTGTGTATGTGTGTGTGTGTGTGTGTTAGAGACCCAGATGGGTGGGGGAGGAGGCTTCTTAGGCAGGTCCTGTAACTTTCTACCTGAAACCACTCACTTCTGCATCATTTACATGAAGGACTTGCATGTAAAACTTTATAAAATTTAATGACCCTTAATGCCACAGAAAAAAACACAGGACAAGGACAAGAAGCAAGGAAGTCCGGGTTTATTTCCAGGTCTGCTGCTAAAGCAGGTCCCCTCTTTGACTCTGTTACTTCACCTTGAAAGGGGGACTATTAATAACCCCTTTCCTGGACCTTGTACTCTATTGAAAATGAGACGTGGCAGCATATTTGAAAGCACTGTAGAAAGTGAAATATAAAGATGTCCTTGTCTTTGCAGAACCAGAAGGACCCTGGTGTCCTGGACCGCATGATGAAGAAGCTGGATCTCAACAGTGATGGGCAACTAGATTTCCAAGAGTTTCTCAACCTTATTGGTGGCTTAGCCGTAGCATGCCATGATTCCTTCCTCAAGAGTTCCCAGAAGCGTTTCTAACCTTCCCATTTCCCTTCCAGCCACCAAGTCATCACATCCTCCCCACCCATACCTGCACTGAGCCCTCCACATCCAACATAACATGCAGCCTGTTCCTGCTAGCAGAAATAAAACAATGTCATTTTTTTTAATGTACACTGAGAGTCGGTAGGTTTGTGTGAGGGAGGGTGGCATGCAGGAGGAATGTAACGGAAGCCATTACCAGACGCTGCCTGGTAAACAGTGAAGATGCCTCTTGGGTGTGCACAAAATCGGGACCATTGAAGGACACAACCAGAGTCAGCTCATGTTTCTAAGATTGCTGGCAGAGGGAATTTGTTGTCGTCATTCACTTAATAAATGTCTGTGTCACAGACCCCAAGGATACAGACAGCCAAGGTCCTGTCTTTGAGTTCTAGTGGGGAAGAGAACTAGAAGAGAGTACAACTCTTGTACAACTGTGTGAGGACAGATGTCCCAGGAAGGAGAGATGTTGGGTACGTCACTGTGGGTGGAGAGTGCACTGCTGAGATATAAAAGATAGAAGCAGCAAACATTCAAGGCTTAAGAGGATTATTTCAGGAGAAGGAGCTGGGAAGGTTAAGGGACAAAACAGGGCAAGAAATGCCAGTGCTTCATGATTGGTATGGACTTCCTCGCCTATGACTGTCTCTAGCTGATATAATGTCCTCAGTTTCCAGCTCTCCTGAAAGCTACACGGACAAAGCCTGGATGGATGGCGAGGAGCCAGCAGATAGCAGAGAAATGAGAGAGAAGCAGGTTTTAGCAGGGCATGCCCTTCCCAAAGAGTTAAACAAAACAGATCAGACTGTTTGTGAGGTTGTTTTAGCCTGTAAAGAACCAAAATGAAAGTCAGTGCCTCGGGCTAACAGGCACCTTGCTCTTTACATAGAGGTACAGCTTCCTCTGAAGGCCTAAATTGGCTAGCGGGACATGAGTAGGGGGATGTGTGTAAAGGTCTCTATATTCCTTCTGCAGGTGCACCCTGTATTTAAACAACAACAAAACCCTACCATTACCCCAGTGGAGAAATGGGAAAGTACCAAGCATATTAATGTTGGCAGTGCTACAAGAAATCAGTGGCTCCCATTTGAGACATCAGGGTTCAAGGAGACTAACTGGGCAGTTTGTTTGTTTTGTTTTCAAGACAGGGTTTCTCTGTTGCTTTGGAGCCTGTCCTGGAACTAGCTCTTGTAGACCAGGCTGGCCTCGAACTCACAGAGATCCACCTGCCTCTGCCTCCCCAGTGCTGGGATTAGAGACGTGCATCACCAGCACGCGACTAACTGGGTGATCTTTACTTGCCTGGTGACACCAGGTTCTGGTAAGAACTAAGACCAGTTAGTATCAAGCTGTTAACTGAGAATTCCAGCAAAAAACCCGTATGGAGTGCCTGCTTTCCACAAAGAGAAGGAGGATAGAGAGATGCTAGGAGGAGGGCTCGGTTTGACAGCGCGAGAGTGCTGTGCTCAGCGTGCCATTGAAAGGTCTAGGTACCGGGGACACATACATCTCACCTCGTCCTGCTGCCTGAACTTCAAAATGGTCTTCTAGATCACTTTACATAGAACAGTTCAAGGAGCTTTTGTTTCACGTATTCATGAATTAAGCCAATGCTAATTTGAACAATCAGACACTGTTCATATTATCTCCCATGGAGTAATGAAAAAGGCAGAGAAGGATTCTCGTTCTTGAGAACCCGGAGCAGATTCAGGTTGAACTTTTTGTCCTTCCCACCTGCAGCCCATCTTCTCCACTGGCCCCATCTCAGGCAATGACACACAGTGGTCCCACCCAAGAACACGGAAATCAGCTTCAAACTCTTTTCTTCCTTGTCTTACTTCCCCAACAGCTCCTCAAGCCCATTCATTTCTTCCAGATTACATCTTGATTCTTCCCTGGCCTAGGCCACCGCCTCTCAGCCTCTCACCTGATATGACAGTGGCTTCCTAACTGGTCCCTTCTGGCTTTGGCCTTCTTGCAGCATCTCATCAGGGTGCTTTCCAGCTGAAGGTCTTAGGAGGCTCCCCAGTGCTTTGGGGTGTGCAGGACCATGTACTGCCCACTCCCTTTGGCATACAATCTCTTCTTGTCTTTCTTGCCTCCTATTTCCTGCTTTTACCCCCATTAAGTTCCAGCACATTAAGTCTGTATACTTTCTTTTACGTACTGTCCTTCCTTTTCCTTTCCTGAGCCCTGTTCCCATCCTAACCACATTACTCTAACCCTTCATGTGCCCACCTAAGTGGTCATTTCTTCCCATGTGCATGCTTATCCCTTTTCTACACCCTCGTTACTTTATTTCCGACTCTTCTCTGACATATTTAACCACCACTCTGTCTGTCTAAAGATATGGACAATGTCAGGCTTGGCAGATACATACACACACATATCAACTGACATTGGTCTCAAATCTGTTCAAACACTTTGTACTTGCTCTTGTTACATGCAACCTAATTCAATATTCCCTAATCCATAAAAACAGTTTCTGGGTGCTGGAGAGATGGCTCAGTAGTTAAGAGCAGGTTGTTGCTCTTGCAGAGGCCCTGAGGTTGACTCTCAGCACCCACATGGTGACTCACAAGTCCCCTCTTCTGGCTTCCACGAGCACCTTCAGTTACATTCATATTCACATACAAATAAGAATAAACATTTAAAATGGCTTCTGGCTTTGCTTGTTTCCTGTGTAGCCTAGGCTGGCCTCTGCTTTCCAGTCCTCCTCCTTCCTCTCTGCCTCTGCCTTGCCTGGCTCTGTTGTCTTTATTAAAACCAAGCTGAATTCTTTCAAAGACCCGATGAGACAGATTCACTGAAGATTCTTGTGGTTGGTAAAGGTGTAGTTGAGACAAATGGAGAAAACAGGCCACAAAAACGGAGAAGGGTTGTCAATAACACATGTCATAGCCCAAGTGAATTATAAAGAACAGGTCTATTTTGGCTCTCAGTTCTGTCCAAGGCCTTGGTGGCCATGCATGATAATTGTTTTCTTGTTAGCAGATTTCTGTGGCACTGCAGGACACCCCATATGAAGAGACAAGGAAAGTCTACACAGAATGTGCACCCCTGCATCAATGTACATGCACCTGATGTGTGTGAGCACACACACGTGAATGCTGAACTTTCCCCCCAGTGATGGTTTAGGTGAGAAATGTTTCCATAAACTTATGTATTTGAACACTTGATCCCCAATTCTAGGCACTGTTTAGGGAGGCGGTGCAACTTTTAGGATGACGAGTCTTGCTGGGGGAAGTACATTGTTGGTGTACAAAAGAGTTCCACAATAGTCTGGAATGGAGTATAACAAAGGTTTATTATTTGGGGATAAACTCACAGAAAGGGTAGCGATCCACAGTCCTCTGTGTACGCTGGGATCTGGAACCAAATCCAGCAGCCAAGAGGCCCATGCACACTTTTTGTCTGCATTTATAGTACATGAGACCACATCCAAAGTGACTATTAAAGACTATTGGCTGAAGGAGTTTCCACAGCTCCTCACCCTTTTATCTAAATAAGAGAGTACAATAAGAACAAATATAAAGTATTGTCCAGGAAAAAGAAGAGGCAAAAATACATAAAAATTAGAATTATAACCAGCATGAACAACATCAAGCAAGAAACATATGCCAAATGTTTCAATAGTTATCCTATCCTAAGGAGTCTAAGTCTTATATTAGAAATGGCTTGGCTAAGTCATGAGAGTAAAATAAATATGACTATCTGGTCTTCAGCCCCATCAAAGACCTGAGAAGGGAAATAATAGTACTTGAGTAAACAGGAAGTACAATCAAGCAACTTCCAAAGGTGCAAGAAATGACAGAGACAACTGGCCACCTGGGCAATCACCCAAAGTCTCATTTGCTGTATTGGGTCAACCAAGTTAAGCTAAATCCTAGAGTAACTGACAGACCATTTTCAGAGGCAGAAAAATTTGAAAAACCGTCTTACCATGTCTTGGCAAAGTTTGTCAGTCTTTTTGCTTGTATTCTACTTGTCCAATCTGGACATTGTGCATTTTGTCATTAGTTGAGACAGGGGCAGTTCTTTGCCCAAAGGTCAATTTTGCTCTAAGTGGAGTGTCTTTGGTACCGAGTATTCTCTCAGGAATAGATTGGTGCTGCCAGGAGCAATTGTGTCTCATCTCAACAAAATCCTAAGTTATTTAAATGCCATATTCTATAGTTCTTTGAAGTGGTTGAAGATTACCTATTTATGTGGAATACAATCTCTATGCATTTAAAGAACCCGACTAGTCTAACTATAAATAGGACAAACATGAATGACTATTGACCTGTAATTATTAATGTCTATATATCTTAAAGACTAAGACTTCATCTTAAAAAATTAAACAATCTTTAAACAAATGTGCAGCAAATGAAGACAATGACCTCAGCATGTAAACAATAACTAAGTATCTTGATCAAAGGTAGAAATGTATAGTTCAATATGGTATATTTATCTTAAAATTGCATCAATATACAAAATACCTTAAGCAGAGGTAGAAAAATGCATGCCATACAAATATGACAAAATAACTTTGCATAGCTACACAAATATTGTAAACAGAAATAGTAGTATATTCAATATAACAAATATAATTTGAATTTGTATCAATATACAAGAATCTATACCAATATATATTGTCTATAATTAATAGCTCACAATTAATCTCACTATTACTATTATTATTACACTAATCTACCTATTATCCCATTCAATCCAATCCCCTCCTTCTTTTGGAGTATAACAAAGGTTTATTTATCTGGGGATAAACTCACAGAAAGAGTAGCAATCCACAGTCCTCTGAGTGCATTGGGAACTGGAACCAAATCCAGCAGCCAAGAGGCCCAAGCTTACTTTTCATCTGCATTTATAGCACATAAGACCATGCCCAAAGTGAGCTGGTATCTTAAAGACTATTGGCTGAAGGAGTTCCAGCAGCACCACATCATGAGGTGCAGGCTTTGAGAGTTTATAACATCACCTGAGTTTCTGTTTGATCTCTCCATTTCTTGGTGTGCAGATACAATATGATCAGGAGGCCTTTTGCTTCATCTACTACTGCCATGCTTTCTCCATTATGGACTCTTGTCCTCTGGAACTCTAATCCAAAATAAAAACTTTTTCTTAAGTTGCTTCTGGTTATGATATTTTATCACAGTAGCAGCAGAAGAAGGCAAGAAGAATGAGGAGGAGGAGGAGAAAGAGGAGGAGGAGGAAGAAGAAAAAGATGAGGAAGAGGAAGAAGAAGAAGAAGAAGAAGAAGAAGAAGAAGAAGAAGAAGAAGAAGAAGAAGAAGAAGAAGAATTCTTGTAGCTCTGTGTCTGATATCTGAGCCTTTACTTTCAGAAGGCGTAGACTGCTGGGCCCTCTAGCTTACTCTCTGCGCACAGCTCTCTCTGATGTTCACAGCTCTGACATCTCTAATATCTTAGGAATTCCCACTCCAACCAAAGCTTCACTTTTACAGCTTCACAAATTGGCTTTTCATGGTTTCACACGGACTCCAACCCTGCCACACATTTCTTGACCTCAGTGGTTCTCTGAAACCATGGAGGAAGGATCCATGACCCCTTCATTCTTGCATCTTCCATGTCTCCAAGGTTATTATCATATGGATGGTACAGTATGGCTGCCAACTTGAGAAAGGCCATCACCCTCTTTGACCATATGCTGAAGCAATTGGTTTCTAGGAGAAAACAACTCTTGAATTTCTCCTTTCACAAGTTGAAAGATCAGCTGGGTAGAGTCCTACCCTAAGGGCACTCTTCCCATTGTTCCCAGAAAGAACTGCTGACACCTCCTTAATGGTGCCAATCCCCTTAACAATTACATCCCATCTTTCCTCACATGCCTTGCCTATAATAAGCTTCTTAGTGCTCTATTTCTCTCCAAACTGTGTGTGTGTGGTATTTTTTTTCATTTCTTTCCATCCTATTTGCTCTCTTTCATTGTAGACCCACACGAGTTATCAGTAATAACCATATAATAGACTCAATGTTGTGCTGTCTTGAAATTTCCTCAGCCAAAGAAACTCATTTATTATTTTAAAATTTAGCCCTAGGCTAGTTCTTAGGATACAGGCAGAAGGCAGCCAGATTCTTTGCCAAAATGCTATATATGTCTTTTTTTTCCATGAAACTTCTTGAGCCAGGCCTCTACAACCCCTACCCTCAGCATGACTGTCTTCCAGGCTCCTGCTGTGTTCACAGTGAAGCTTGAGGCTCAAGTCCATTGGAGATGATGGGGTGAGGAGTCTCTAGTCTAGGCTTTCAGGACATTTCATTCCTCTTTGCCTGCTCAGTGGTCCCTGTGGTTGGCAGGATCTTCTCCTGCACCTCTTTTCTCTTCAACTTGACCTAACTGAAACTGGCAATTGCCCCCATATCTGGATTGTCGGCAATTTTCTTAAAAGGATCTATGGCATCTTGCCCTGAGCTCGGGCTCCTGGCCCTCCACTCTTTCCCAACAAGAAAATGTGTTGCTGCTTTGATTTTATGTTGAGGCAGTGTGTCTCAGTGTAGATTAGGTTGGTCTTGGACTTGTCATCCTCCTGCCTCAGCCTCCCAAGTGTTGAGATGAGAACTGTGCCACCACAACTAGATAGTGTTCTTTGAGGAACAAAAGTGTCTCATATTGAAGGAGTCTAATGCATTTAATATGTTTATTTTATTCTTTTGATGTCTCATCCGAGAAATCATCACGCCAAGGTCAAGCAAAGATCTATAGTCATGGTTAAGACTCAGGCAATCACGGTGAGACTTCTGTTTAGAATCAGGACGGAAAGATAAAGAAAGCCCCATTCTTCTAGGCAGGTACTTGGGGGAGAAAAGACAACACTCATATATAGCAGTGAACTCTATGAGTTTTAATGCCATCTTGCTTACCTGCCAGGTAAGATATGCTCACTATACCAAGAGATAGCAATCTGAAAGGATTTTTTTAACATGTATATCATTAAAATTCCAAATAAGTAAAGCAAAAAAATCCAAAATGCATAGAAAATAAGAACAAGAATACATTTAAGAAAAAAAAAACATGCTGTAAGTTAAATCATTATACAAATATATAAAGGCTCCTGAACTGAGTGTTCCACCACCAGTTCACTGCCCAGCCCCAATGATAAGGAGAGGACTTCTTCCTTCCCACTGAGCCTCGGGAAGACCTGAGTGACCGCTCAAGGACCTTATCATCCTGCCCAGTAAGGGTAAGAGAAGCGTGGGAAAAGGACCACACCCGAGGAGTAACTGTGATCACGCATTCTTTGATTCTGACTCTCCTTGATCTCATAAGCCTCTCCCTATCACCACTAAGGGGTTCCTGGACGGTCTCAGTCAAGCAGGAATGCTGGGAGGGAGAGGCAAGTCTGCACTGGTTGGGAAGGGCCTTCTCAATGACCTCAGCAGCCTGGGGAGAAAGGAACTTCAGCTGGCCTGTACCGCCTCCTCATTGGGAACAAAACCAAAGATGAGAAATGTCCCTGTTCCCGAGTCATTGCCTTTCCCTGCAGCAGCTTAGAGTCAGCACCGTCATGACACCTCACCTAGAAGTTGCCATGGTTTCTAGAAAGAATGCAGAAAAACAAACAGAAAGGACAAGGCCTCAGGAATGTTGCAAGTCCATAAGCTGATTAATTTTTAGCAGAGGAAGAACCCCAGTCAGAACCCTGGGAAAGGTTAAATTAACACAGCCTCGGCAGCAGAGGTTGCAGGGTGGTCAATGCAACCTTTCCCTTCTCACCCTTTCTCATCCACATGCTGCATTCTTCTTCCAGGAGCCAGAATCCCTTTCCCCAGGAACCAACAGCCTGTTCTCAGCCTTTATTATTCTAAATTAGCAGAACCAGGGGAGGCTCTGTCGGTGGAACCCAACATCATCATTATTCCTACAGTCCTACAATACCAGGCCACTCTCTTTCTCACACCCTAGAAAGCCTGACACCCATCCCATTGATTGTGTGATAGTGGGCAAATTCTGAGTCCTCTCTTCCTTCCTTAATTGGAAAACAGAGATAAAATAGACACAATTTGTTGACTAAGTCTTGATTTTTTGTTATTTTTATCTTGTGTATATAGGTATTTTACCTGCACGTGTGTGTGCGCTCACTGAAAGCATGCAGCACCTGCAGACACCAGCAGAAGACATCGGATCCCCTAGAAGTGGAGTTACAGATGGTTGTGAGCCTCCATGAGGATACAGGTCCTCTGGAAGAGTGTTCTTAACCACTGTGCCATCTCCATAATCCCCTGGCTGGTTGTTTTAAAATCTCCTGTCCCTTTTGTATTTTCATCATAGAAAATTAAAAGTGTGATCTGGATCACAGATCTCCCCTGCATGTTTCCTGTCCACTCCTGCTTTCCTTAGATGCTGACTGGACTTGTAACAGTGAACCAAGATCCCTCTCCTCGGGCATCACTGTAGTCCCCTGGTTTCCACTGAGAGACCACACTATCTTTTATGGCAAGCCTTCATCCCCCAGGGATCTTCCAGCACCGAGGAAACAAAGTTGTGCACAGCTGGTGACAAGAGGCAGGAACCAAGGAGCCACACCCAACTCTAGGCTAGGGAAGTCTGTGGAGCTTCAGGGGAAATGCATGCCTTCCTGCCAGAGCCCTAAGACTATGTACTCCTCTAGCCAGGCCTCTGTTGGTGTGTCAGCCTTTGGATCCCTTTACCGCCTTCCTCTAATGCAAGGAACTCATCTCTTTCCCTGGAGCTCCCAACTCCGTGTCGGCACCCAACTCCCAGCCATGCACATGCACAGATGGCCATGCCTGTCATCCTGCCCCATCCCAGCCATGAAGTGTGTGCCAGGAGCCAGGGTTTTCCCCAAGGAAGTGGTTCTGTTGGAGGTGACAGTTGGGAAAGTCCCAGTCTACACTACTATAATTGGATTTAAGGTCCACTCTATGAGACGGAACCCAGGCCTGACACCTCTAGCGTGGCCGAGAATGTGAGACTAGATAGGCCAAGGATCACTATTGCTCTGCTAAAGGTACATAGCAATGAGATGACTCCTAGTGACATTTTGATGTACTCAGAGCAGCGTCTCACTCAGCCGTCACCAGAGAACCTTCTTCCTGCAGTAGATAGGAATTAGCACAGAGACCCAGTACTGAGCAGTGTGAAGACAGAGAGAGACTTTGGAGCGCTCTGTCCTAAATAAAATGTCTTCAGCAAACCCCTTCCCTCAGGATTCAGCAAGTGTTACAGGGGGAAAGGAAGAGGAGGCAGAGGAGGGAGAGGAGGAAAGACTGTAAGCGCTAGAGGGGATGATTCCAAGGAAACAGTGCCCTCCAGACCCAGTAACACGACTGGCATTCGTATGAACTCACAAAGAATTGTGGCAACAAGCCCAGAGCATACACGGGTTGAAGTCAGGAGTCCCAGCACTGAGAGGGGGAAGTGGGCACAGGCACCCACCCCCAACCAAGAACTGTCTGTGAATGAGACCACTTGCAAAGGAAAACGTTGTTTTCTCCAATGGAGTCTCACTGGGTATGTCAACCAAATTTTCAGGACAGGCCCCATGCCCAGAACAACTGACCAGCAAAAACCAAACTCAGTGGTATTTTTGTAGACTCTTTGTTTCATAACGTTTTGTGTGGGCATTTTATTGGTCTTTTGTTTTTATATTTTGGTTCCTATTTTTGTATTTTTGTTGGGGGTTTGTATTTGCTTTTTAGAGAAAGAGAAAGAGCATGGAGTTGTGAGAGCAGGAAGGTGGGGAAGGGGAAGTGTGATCAAAATACAATGTATGAAAATATTTTCTTCAGGGCTGGAGAGATGGCTCAGAGGTTAAGAGCACTGACTGTTCTTCTAGAGGTCCTGAGTTCAATTCCCAGCAACAACATGGTGGCTCACAGCCATCTGTAATGAGACCTGGTGCCCTCTTCTGGCCAGCAAGCATACAGACAGACAGAACACTATACATAATAAATAAATAAATCTTAAAAAAAAAAGAAAATATTTTCTTCAATATAAAAACAAATCGAACTCAGTGGGCTATTATTTCCAATGAAAATTATAAAAATGAGGACATGAAGTCGATGGGGGTAGGGATGGATCTGGGAGAAGTTAGGAAGAGTGGGGTATTGTGATCAAAATACACTATATTCATGTATAAAATTATCAAAGGCTTAATAAAATACATTTAAAAATAAAGATACATAAGATACAATGGATTATTATTATAATTACAACACTAATCCACCTAAAATGGTGTGTTTTTTATGCTGGGTTTGAATCCAGGGTCTGAAGGCCACTGCTACTGCTGAGCTACAACACCGGATCCTAGAATACCTCTAGAGGTAACCCTACAAAACAGAACGCGATGAACCATAAAATAAATTGGTATCTGGAAACAAACAAACAAAAACTAAAAACAAAGCAAGACAAAACAAACTAACTAACAAAAAACAAACCCTAAAATCATTCTGCAACATTTTAGCAGGAAAGACAGGCTACTCTTTGGTTCTTGCATGGCGTGACCAAGATGCCCCTCAGCACTGCCCCATGGGTTACCAACCACTGGAGCCTTCAGAAGCTAGGTTTTTGACTGCCAGCGAATCTCTGCTCAAAGAGATGGGAACGAATTTACTTAGAAGTCCACCAATAAAATGGAATTCTATGCCAAAACTCAGTTTTGGCACATCCGGAACCAGAGTTCAATTAAACATCTCTATGTTCATGCTTTTTTTCAAAAGCACCCGGCACATACAGCATTCCTTTCCGCGCTGCTCTGAGAAGTTTTACCAAAGAAAAGAGCACACAAGGCAGGATGGCAACCCTACATCAGCCCGTGTTCAGCCAAGCAGGTCATCTTCTCAGCTACGGATGGATTTTAGGAATTCAAACACTGTCTCTGCTGGAGTCATAAACACCACTGAATATTCTCTCTGTGGCCACCAGAGGGTCCCACAGCATTAACTAGAAGACAAGGACACACCCATTCCCAGAACAACACTCAGTTTCCAGCTAATAAGAGGCTCCTACTTTGAGGAGTCAGACAATGTTTTACAGAGGTTTGGACCACTAGAGTTCCAAGGAGTCAGATTTCTGTGTGTCTGAACATGGCCAGGCACATTCCGATTTTACTAACTAACCAAGAGTAGCCATAGTTCAAGTAAACTGTTTCCCTCTGGTACGGTCCCTAGGGTTTCTGCCAATGTCGCTGTTCGTTTTAATGAAGGGAAAGCTTCTAGACCGGCAGTTGTCAGCCACGAGGGGCACGCTGTGTCTAGCAGTTCTTCCCTCAGTGCCAAGCAAAGGATTTGGACAAGCTGGCATTCCATTCCAGCCAGATTACTCAACTCAAGGGTGTGTTTTCTCCTCCATGGAAGAAAGCTGTGGTAAGAAGCAGGAAATCAGATTTGCTGAGGACTAGACAAAGGTAGAAAATTCCTTTCACCAGCTACTATTCCAGTGGACGACAAAGGCAAACTCAAATGTTAGAAGTGATTATCATTCTGGTTCTCCTCCTCGTCCTCCTCCTCCTCCTCCTTTTTTCCTGGAACAAACTGGAAAAGGGGACTGGAGAGATATCTCAGTTATTAAGAGCACTGGTTATTCTTCCCGAGGGTCTGAGTTTGATCCCCAGCAGTCAGTCACAGGGTGGCTCACACCCATCTGTGACTCCTATTCTAAGGACCCAAAGCCCTCTTCTGGCCTCTGCAGGTACTGCATGCATGTGGTGCAGAGCTGCTCAAGCAGTCAGCACAACACACACACACACACACACACTCACACACACACACACACACACACACGCATTGCACGCATGCACATACACAATAAACAGCCGGGAGGTGGTGGCGCATGTCTTTAATCCCAGCACTCGGGAGGCAGAGGCAGGCGGATCTTTGTGAGTTCGAGGACAGCTTGGTCTATAAGAGCTAGTTTCCAGGACAGGCTCTAAAGCTAGTCTTGGAGGAAAAAAGTTTTAAAAGTTTTTAAAGAAACTGGAAATATTCAGAAAAATATATTTTTAAACAGCCAAAAGACCAAAAGATTTATTTAAAAGATTATTTCCAAATACTTACAAGGTATGAATGACTCCTCCTTCAGGATGGCTGCACATGAATCACCAATATAATCCCCATCAAAACCTCATTATAATCCTCATCATAACGAAATTCCTTCGAGGTAGGAATTTGAAATCCAAGTCACATGTTGTTGGTTGTTTTACTCTATACTCTTTTTGAGGGGCCCACCACCCAGCTCCCAAATAAATCACACACGGAGGCTTATTCTTAGTTATGAATGCCCGGCCTTAGCTTGGCTTGTTTCTTGCCGATTTTTCTTAACTTGGATTATTCTAACTACCTTTTGCCTCTGGGCTTTTACCTTTCTCTATTTCTGTATATTTTCCTTTACTTCTTTCTCTGTGACTTACTGTGTAGCTGGGTGGTTGGCCCCCAATGTCCTCCTTTCCTTGTTCTCTTGCTCCCCTTCTTCCTCAGTTCTCCTTCTATTTATCCTCTCTGCCTGCCACTCCCGCTTACCTTTGCTCCTGTCTTGCTATTGGCCATTCAGCACTTTATTAGACTATCAGGTGTTTTGGACAGGCAACGAGTCACAACTTCATAGAATAAAACAAATGCAGCATAAAAAAAAGCAACACATCTTAAGATAGCATTCCCAAGAGTCACAGGAGAAGAAAAAGGTGCAGCAGAGACTTTCCATGGCACAACGCAAGGGCACCACAGAAATGGGCTCATCAGAGGTCTGCCCCGCTGTCCCCCGTGCTCCACCTACTAGGAAAAGCCATATCTTACTGAGTGGAGTACTTACTAGGTGACAGACACTCTGCTAAGTATTCACATGAGTGTTCTTCTTTATAATCCTAAGCTCCCTGTGAGGTGGATGTCTGCTATCAAATCTCTTTCCAGAAGAGAAAGCTGGGCCTTGGGAAACTGGGTAATGAAGGGCAGAAAAAATAATGTTCACTCATTCCCAAGTTTATCCTAATCTGCAGAGCCTGACCTCGTTGGTAGCTGGTTGGTTTTGTTTGTTTTTTCCAGTGCCAGCAAAATATTTGCACAGATCCTTGTAAATGCCGCCTTTCTAGGCTCATCCCTTGTCACCACCCTCCTTAGTCAGGGGCTTCAGATGCAGTAGGGCTTTCTGACAGTTCTGCTGTCAGACTAACATTCACCCTCCCTCTGGAGACCTCCCACCTCCGCCAGCAATCCGGGTGCCTCTTCCTCCTCTAAATCTGGTTTTCAATGTCCCCAACTCAGGGAAACCTTCTCTGACCTTCTACCTATAAAACAGGTCTTGTCCATTCTTCTCATAAATCTTGTTTGTTTCTCTTATGGTCCGTAATGCAACTAACAAATTTAAGTTTTCATCTTAATTTCCATTTCATTTGTCCCTTCCACTAGGAAAGGCTGACATCTGAGTTGGGGTTAGTACTGCTGTAATAACACACCATGGCCACAGCCGAACAGCAAGGAAAGAGTTTGTTTGGCTTATGCTCCCATACCACTGCTTATTACTGAAGAAAATCATGGCAGGAACCTCGAGGCAGGAGCTGATGCAGAGGCCGCGGAAGAGTGCCGCTTACTGGCTTGCTCTTCTTGATTTGCTCAGTCTCCTCTCTTCTTGTTCCCTCCCCCACATCCCTTCTACCCCCATCCACTCTTCCTCTGTCTCCATCCAGAAGGGATAAGATGAAAGCATTTTCTTAGGTGAAGTTCCCTCCTCTCAGAAGACACTAGCTTGTGTCAAGTTGACATAAAACTTTCTAGCACAGCTCATCAGATCAGAGATTTTCTGTCTTGGTCACTGGCCTATTTCCAGCAGCCAAATCACTGTGGGAATTAGTAAGTTACTCCATGACTATTTGATCTGCACATTTAATCATTCACATCTGCAACTTTCCTGCAGAAGGAAGTGTTGCAAGGAGGAGCTGCTTGTTCATCCCAGCCGCCCAGAACTGAAATAATCACACAGATACTGGATTAATTAAATCACTCCTTAGCCCATTAGCTCTATCTTCTTATTGGCTAACTCTTACATATTAATTTAACACATTTCTTTTAATCTGTGTATCACCACGAGGTTGTGGCCTACCAGCAAAGTTTCAGCATGTCTATCTCCAGTGGTGGCAGCTCCATCTCAGTTAGCAGTTGGGCAAAGTAACTTTTTGGGGGTGTTCACAGCGACCTTTCAGGGGGGCATGGTCTATCAAACCATATTGGTCTGGAAGCAATCCCCAGGTTCTCATCTTCTGTGGTAAGTGGTGATTTCCAGTACCAAGGCAAGAGGACTTCTGGAGTTCTGGCAATATAGCTCAGTGGTTAATAGAAATTATTGCTCTTTCAGAGGACATGAGTTCAGTTCTCAGCACTCACATCAGGCAGCTCACAATGACCTGTAATCCAGCTCCAGGGATCCAACATCCTCTTCTGGTTTGTGCAGGGACCTGCTCACATATGACATACACTCACAATGACATACATATAGATTCATTAAAAAAATCCCTTTTTTTTGAGACATGATTTCTCTGTGTAGCAGCCCTGGCTGTCCTGGAACTAGTTCTGTAGACCAGAATGACCTTGAACTCACAGATCTGCTTCTGCCTCCTGAGTGCTGGAATTAGTGTCACCACTGCCCAGCCATAAATCTTTTTTGTTTTTTTTATTTGTTTATTTACTATGTATACAGTATTCTGCCTGCACATATGTCTGCAGGCCTGAAGAGGACACCAGATCTTTGGAAGAGCAGCCAGTGCTCTTAACCACTGAGCCATCTCTCCAGCCCCAAAATGAATATTTTTTTTTTTAGTTTTTCAAGACAGGGTTTCTCTGTAGCTTTCGAGCCTGTCCTGGAACTAGCTCTTGTAGACCAGGCTGGCCTTGAACTCACAAAGATCCACCTGCCTCTGCCTCCTGAGTGCTGGGATTAAAGGCATGCTCCACTGTCGCCGTCTTTTTTGTTTTTTAAATGAGAGAACGTCTGTAGGAAAAAAAAAAAACAATAACACTTGAAGGGTCCAAGAATGAAAAAATAAAAATGTAGATTCCAGAAATAGGAATGTAAAAATAGAAAAATATAAAGTTGTAAGCCTAGGAGAATGATCACAGACTGTCAGCAGCTTTCTCAGCAGCTTGAGGATTAACTATTAACAGTGGGTTACTCCACTTTAAAACCCATAGCTCTATTTACAAGGCCAAAGCATCTCTCTGCAAACTGAGAGCTAGCCTACAGATATGAGCTGAGTCAACTTTAAGGAAATAGATATATGACCTCTGGGTTACACATTATCCCTGCTGTGTGAAACTGGCAGCATCAAAGGGAGAGCACAGGGCTTCAGTAAGCGCTACCTGGAAGTACCAAGAAAGATCTCTGGCTGTGGTCTCAGCTAGCTGATAAGCTTTTTGTGCCCCGTGGAGATTTTTATTTTTAATTTTTTTTTAAACTGGATTCTGGTTTCTGGAATAAAGTTTGCTTCTGGTTTATTAGACTTTGGTGATCTGTCCCCATCTTTGTGTGACCCTGCTGGACCCAACACACTAGTCTTGAGTTCTGCCACTTGAAGACAGAGATAAATTATGCAGTCTTGGCTGAGTCCTTCACACACCTTTGGTAGTGGCAAACAGCCCAGCCTGTTTTACTAAGGCTACTTCTCTTGCAAAGTAGAAGATCACGCGGAAGAGGTGGGCCCTGCTGAGACTGAGCTGGGTAACTTCAGGTTCATTAAATGGCTCGGCCTTTCTGTGTGTACTGGAAGGTGAATCTATCCCCATTTTACCCACAAAGAAACTCTGGCTGACGGTGTGGAAGTGCCTAGAGCATAGGGTTAAGTAGGAGTGTTGTTCACTTCCTGTTTACGGTCTTCAGTGGCTTCTCATTGCCTTAGAAACAAGCTCCCACTTCCTAAGCAGGTGCCAACAAAGACAAGACTCTGACCTTTAAGAACTTTGCCACTGGGGCAGTTCCTGGAATCAGTACACTCCTGTGTCCGTGCCGGCTCCTGGCTTTCCTTCTATCTCCCCTTCAAAAGCATGCCTGTTTGCTACTAGTTCTCTAAGAGCCACGTAAGCAAACTTATGTGAGTTTATGAGGCATTTCCTTGTAGGAACCCATATAAAGCAAGGATGTGGGCAAAGATATTTGTTCAAAATTGGTCCTTTTATACATTATGTGATTTATTATTTATGATAGTATAATAATTATAAATGGTTTAAATGTTCAACTCTCACAATTTTGGGATACACTAGTACAGTATTAGTTATTTATTTAGATCAGTTTCTTTTTTTTTTTTCCTTTTTGTATTGTCAGAAAAAACAGTCTTGACCAAACTGGCGTAACTGACTGTCCTGCAGGACTGTTATGACTCCTCCAAGGGCATGGAAACTGACAGATATAGTTTCTTCAGCTATGGTTTATGTGAACCTGGTCTCTGGGTAGACAGAATGTTAAGGTAGGCTGTACAGGCTTCTGCATGGTACATGGTACAATCTACCACACATAAAGAAACAGTCTAATTTCCAGGACCTATGAACACTTCATCCCATCAGTGTCTAGGACAGGTTGGTCAATGACCTTGTGTGCCAAAAATACTAGCATTCAAAAGAATGTCTCTCTATTCACTCAGGTTATGTTTTAGCAACTAAGCTCCAAGACTGTTAGGTCTTTCTTACCCACATAACTGACTCAGTGATGGACTCCTGGTCAACAAGTAATTTTCTGCCATATCGTTATCTAAGGACCGAGGCTCTTCGCATCTGTGGCTCTTCTATCTCTAGAGCCTTGGAGTTCTAGCAGACATAAACAAAAACCACCGGGAAGTCACCTTTGCTGCCTGTCTGGAAGAGACGCCTATTACTTGCATTCTCATCCTATGGATGACGAGTCACATAGTCCCAGTTGGATCAAGAGGTGCTAGAAACATAATCCCAGGCTAAGCAGCCGCTTCCTGGAAACAGTTCTGCCCTGTGGAAGAGAAGCAGACATTTCTAGCGACTAGCCCACACCTCTGTGCTCCGGCCACAATTCAAAGTGACCGCGAGCCACTGGTGATGGGGTTACTGCTATGCCTCATGGGGAAGGAGGAAGGATTTCTAGCATTGCCTTACTGTTAGAGCGACTCTCCTGCCGCTAGCATTCTGCACCCTAGAAGGTACCACAAGCCTGCTGAGCAACTTGTAGCTCCTTTCCTCGCCATTCCAGGAACCACACCGTATCCAGCCCCTGTTCTTCCAGTGCCTCTCAGTTTGCTGCTCTCTGCACATCTCCCCTTCATTGCTTCTCCAGTTCCATCCTTTTCTAAGCAGCTCTGGATCGGGAAATGGTCTCTGCTCTGAGGGAAGCAGGGCTGGCCTCCCTTAATCTATGCCATTGACAAGGCATAAGCATCTCGGGCAGAGATAACTTGGCTGGGATCACTTTTCCTGGAGAGGAGTGTTTTGGTTTTGGTTTGTTTTTTGACCGCCTCACTGTGTAGCCCAGACAGGCCTCAAACGCACACTCTTCTTGCCTCTCAAGTGTTGGGATTATCAACATGCATCACCATACCCAGCTTCCTAAAGATTCATAAGCGCTGGAAGTTTCATGGATCTATCAGTACCCAGAACGGCTAAGAAGCTTCTCGGGGAGCAGTGACAAAGCCTTTGCAATCGTCTTCATCCTGCTGGCTCTGTTCAGCACAGTGTTTCAAAACTCAGCTTCTTCATGGGACCCCACACACCAGGGCTTCAGAATCCCAGAGTCCTCTAGTGAAAGGAAGAAAACAGTTAGGAACTGAATAAAAAGGAGGGAAAGAGTGGGTGAACGTGGTGTTCTTGATAGACAATGACCTAGAAAAGTGAAAGTGGACTAGAGATATAACTCAGCAGTAGGGGGCTTAGCATGCAGCAAGTGAATCCCCAAAACCTCCACAACAGAGAGGGAGCAGGGAGAGGAGGAATGTTGTGGAGCAAAAAGAAAATACTACTAATTTTTAAAATTAGTATTATTAAGCTGGGAGCGTAGACCCCAGCCCCTCGCATCTATCCTAGCCCCCAGGCCTGAGAGCTGTATTGGTCTGGACTCCAAATCCCAGCTTGCGAAGTCCATTTAAGTGAACTCCCAAAAGAGGATCACGTGGTCCCTTTTCCTTCCTCCTGGTGGTCGCATTTGTGGCCTCCCTGTTCCCCCTCTGGGCCACCCAAGAGCACAGGAATTCCATTAAATCTGGATATTTCTTAATTTGGCTTGTTTTGATTTGGCTTGATTGGGAATTTGCGTCGGCAGAGAGCTCGCGTTAGGAAAAATTCCTAACAGTATAATCATAATTATGAGAATATATACATAAGAGTAGAAAGAAATGCTTGGTTTGTGCGTTTATAAATAAATTTACTTATTGCTTTAGTTGTTACGTTTTCCAAGCCCTCCATGGAAGGAAGATGATGCTTAAGTCAGCAGGAGGGCTCAGAGAGTACAGGTATTGCCGTGTAAGCTTGATGACCTGAGTTCAATCCCCGAATCCCACAGAACCAGGGAAGAAAGATTCACAAAACTGTTCTCTGAGATCCACATAAGCGCTCTTGGCACATGTGCATGTGGGGGTGTATGCACTTACACAGTAACATAATAACTTTGAAACACATTCATTCAGACACAATGAGAGCCCATACACATTTTTTAAAGGCTGTAACATTTTTACAGATTGAAGAGTTACGGTGACAGCTGGATTATTTGAGTTTTCATCAAATGTTGCTTCCTCCGTGAAGCAGACTGTTGCCCCCCGACAAAGGGGTCTTAGAAGCCCCTCTCCAACATTCTTGTACTGCTCACCAATCAACTGGGAATTGAAAATTTTTTGCACCCCATAAGCCTCTCCGCGGACACAGCATCCAAATTAGACCAAATCAAACAGAATTAGAAAAAGCCCAGGTTTAATGGGTATAATGCTCCCGGATGATTTTCTAACAGGAAAGAGAGGAGACAGGAAAGAGAGACCAAAAATCCACGTGCCTGTTTTCTGGGGGGCAGTTTAAATACCCTGTGGGAAAAGTCTTGAGCATCTCTCGGGGGAGGGATGGTCATTTGGCAGGCTTTCTGAGATGTGGCAGTTTGGAGAGAGATGGGGGAGGGGGCTTGGGTGTGGAATTTCCACTAGAACATTCCAGACTCTTTGGGTATATGGATGCCAGGGTTTGGGGTGAAACTTCCACCAGAACAGGAATTTTATTTACTACCTCTCCAGGAAGTTTAGGGTTCTTTGAGAGAAAAGACAATTGTTTTTCTGAATCCCCAGGGCCTTGCACACACTAAATATCCTAAGGCTTGTGGCCTAGTGGAAGAAAGCCAGCAGCAGAAATATCCTAAATACAACTGCATCTTCCCTGGGACTAAAGGGAAAGGGCAGGATTTCCTCCCCTGGTGCAGACCTGGGGCCTAGGAGGCCTGTAGGAAGATTTGGAAGAACCACCCCCTTGAAGAGCAGAGCTGAGGTTTAGGAGACCCTGGAGAAAAGAGAGCTGAACCAAGTTGGGTTTTCCTGACTCCTGCCAAGACTGTCACGTGGTGGCACTTGGAGGATTCCCTGATTCTGTTCATTCCTTTGGAATCTCTCATCCCTCCAGGACTTCCTCTGGAAACAGGGAAACCCCCGTTGCTAGGGACTGGCTGGGTCTGCAGTAAGCTACTAGGAGTCTGCATCTAACCCCAAACCACAACAAAAATAAGCAAGGGGTGGGGGATAAAAGTCAGTTAGGAGACACTTCAGTTTTCTCTAAATAGCTTCCAGAAATTTCTTTCAAACAACTTTATAGGATCAAGAAGAGTCAAAAAGGAGGCCCAGAAACTGCTTTTAGTGACATTGGCAACAGCTCCACAAGCTGTATCAGGAAAGGTGAACCCTTTCCCAAGAGATCCGGGAGGC
>PVIU01010553.1:0-47938 GCA_004026605.1 Ondatra zibethicus | reverse complement strand
TGAGTCTCTCATCCCTCACCTGCCCAGGGGAACCCCATACCTGGCTCGATCGGAACTCCAGCTCGGCTTTGGGAAGTACTGTGCCCCGTGGGCCTGGGTGGGGCCACCCTCCCACTTGCAGACACCCCCAGACCCGCTGGGGCGGAGGCGACGCTTGTCTGCAGCTACCCCACCCTGGCGTTGGGGCCCGCTGTTCCTTTGACCTCTTCCCTTTGACATACTATTCTTCACTCTCACCTTTCCTACTTTGCCACAGTCTTAAGAGTTAACGAGAGCTAGCCAGACCTCAGTTCAGATGTTCCTAGCCTCTCCGCAGCAGGGCTGCCTGAACTAATCTGGGCCAGGGAGGACTGGCGGCTTGGCAGTTGGAGGATTCCCTTCCTAAAGTGCCCTGCTCCGCTAGGTGCTGTGCCCCAGTGCAAGTTGCAGGTTGGTGGGGAGGGATCTCAGGGCGAAGGCAAGGCCTTCTGTTTATTGTCTTCATGGAGAAGTTCTGGGGTGAGAGGGAGTGAGGCGATTTTTCTCTAGCAAGTTTCTCTCTTGCTATTGAATTAAAGAAAGGGACCCAGCGGGAGGTGGAGTGAGAGCAGGCTTGGTGAGCAATCTTCAGGTCCAAATTGATTTGATGTGATGCTGCAGATGGAGGTCAGGGCCTGAGCTTGGCCACAGGATTGACCTCTTTTCCAGACCTTCCTGGGAGGCCTTCTGAGAACTATGGCGAGATTGGTAAGGCAAACAGAAAAGTAACAGATCGGCAAAGAGCCTCCGGCCAAATTCTGAAATTCACTAACCCACCTCTCTTCATCCTCCCACCCCCACCCCGGGGAAGCTAGATTCTGTAGGGTGGGGTTAGCACAAAGGGTTCCTGGATTCTCCTAGTGATCTGAGACCTGTGACTCAGCTGTGAGGCCGTGGGTGCGGCCTGGCTGGTTGATCCTCTGTGGATGCTTGGACAGAGCACTCCCTGAAGGAAAAGAGGAACTGTGCCATCTTCCAGGGCAGTTTCCAAGAGGAAGTGAGTCACACTGGAACTGGCCACCAGCCTGGCCTGGGAGGGTAGTCGTTAGACTGGCAAGGCTGTGACAAGACCGTTGATGGTTACCACCAGGTTGCTGCCCCATGGCGGCAGGCCTCAGTTTCACCGGGCTTTGCTTCTCCGCTTGAGAGGTTTCTGGTTGGTGCTGCACGTTTCTCTTCCTGAAGTTCGAGTTTGAGGTGGAAACAAACACCTTGTCAGACAGCTTGGCCTTCAGTGGGTTTCAGCAAACTGCAAATGATAGTGCCAGGAGTTGTGCAGGGATGAGTTCGTGTGACTCCCTGAGATTTCATTACTCTAGTCTTCTACATGGTTAAAGAGGATGCTCCTGACAGCCAAAGAGGACTTTCTTCACGGTAGCCTTTGATCCAGCACTTAGAGCCTGCATTTCATTCAGTTCACCGGGGGTTTTGGTCTGCTTGGTGTTATTTGGGTTCACTTGGATTTCTGGGTGATCTGTTTTCTATCTTTTCCCGGATACACTATGAGATGAGCCCTTGTCCTCTTATGCCTGGCCGCTGGCCAGCTTCTGAGCAGTCACCCCAGTGTGGTCAGGCCCTGAGCTGGGTGGTGCTGAGGCTGGATGCCTCCCTGATTTTCACTGACACACACACACACACAGAGAGAGAGAGAGATTTCGAGCACTAAATTGTTATGCTGTTATGCCCTTGGATACAGTCCATCCATTTAAACATAGCTAAGGGAAACAATGGGATTCTTTCAGAATTATAAAATAAAATATGCTCACAGTGCTGGGAAAAGCTGGACTGAAGTATGGGCTCTGTCTTATGCTCCCCATTTCCTCAGGCCTGGAAGCTTAGGAATCATACATGCTTCGAAAGCAAAAGGGAGTAGCAGGCTTAGCATGTATGAGGCTCTAGTTCTTAAGAGAGAGGGAGGGGGGAAGAAGGGAGGGAGGGATTTGCTTTTAAAGACAATGTTCAGGACTTTCTACTTCTCCAACTAAATAATCCCCACTGTCACTGTCATTGGTTTTGGCTGAATCATGACAGCTCCCGGTGGAAAAGTGGGTGTTTTTGATTGGGTTAGAGTAGGTTTCTCAGTTCTTTCTTCCTACTGAATTGCTTCTGGAACTTTCTTTTTGCAGATCATGTCTGTAGTAAGCAAGTTTTATTTGGTGAGAGAGCCTGAGCCAAAATCCATTATTTCAAACTCACTCCTCCAAATATACTTTAAGGGTCAGATTCAACAATGCTTTCTGGATTCAATTAAAAAAAAAAGCAAAGAAATGGTTCTTCAAACTCCCCTAAACAAAAGAACAGAAACTCTAAATGTTTTTAAATAATGAATGTTTATGTTCACTGACACCCTAATTAATTCTGGGTGGCTCCAAAAAAAAAAAAGAGCATGATATGGACAAAATACAGATGAACAAAGTAAATCAGGCTTCCAGCTTCTGAGATTTATAGCCTAGACCTGGGCATAGGTCCAGGACAGACATTTGGGATTGCTCAGGAAGAAGGACTCCCTCCCGCCTTCTGGGCCTCCCAGAAAGACCAAGGGAGAGAATGAGAACATTGTTGGCTCCTAAGCTTGTAAGTGGGGTGTGCAAGGTAGGTGTTGGTGTAAGAGCTACAAAAAACAGAGTTGTTTTCTGCAGAGAGACAGTTGAGACCTGTTGCTCAGGCTAACATGTGAAGGACATAAGCAGACATCTGAACAAAATAGTTCAAGGGAAGGGGAGTGGGCCCGGAGGTAGGTGGGTCCATCAATGGGAGCCAGTGAGTGGACCCGGTGAGTGGGCCCGGAGGCAGGTGGGTCCATCCCTGGAAGGCTTGATGAATGAAAGCAAGAGAAAGCACAGGCAGGAGTGAGAAGCCTGGACATCCAACCAGACCTGCTTAGCAGGACACGCGTTCCCCACCCACCCACCCAGTCATGTCTGGAATGTGCTCTGTACTCTGCCATGCCGTTCATAGGTGAGCCCTGTTGGGGCCCCTTTCTCCGCCCTTCCCAGAACCCATCTCCTTTAGCTGCTGAACTCTGAGCTGCCAAACTGTCAGCTATCTATGGATAATCTCATCTGTATCTCAGCTACTTTGAGCCATCCATTTTACAATGGTAATTAATCATCTCTCAATTAAAACAGAGTAATATGTGTTCTTGATCTAGGCAGCTGTAGGGCCAAGGCAGATTGGGTGGACAACAGCACCGGATTGTGTATACCAGGTATGGGATGGGGTGTCAGGGACACAGAACAGATTCCCCCGCCTCTCAGACCCAGTCCCAAGGCCCTTGTGACAAAGTGTTACCCAACCAGAAGGGGAAGACGTGCCCCATCCGGAGTGGAGTTTGTGGGGTGTTAGGTGGAGTGGCGGTGCCAGATTCAGGTTCCTGAAAAGCTTGCGCTCTGGTAGCTCACTATGGAGTTGGAGTGAGCCCTGTGGTGCCAGCCCCACCCAGAAAAGGACAGTTCATAGCTCTTGGGACTGCCCCTGCCACACCTGGATCCTTTGCCTCCTTTCAAACTTTCTCCAGGACAATTCCTTGTGTGTGGCGCTGGTCAGGGCCCTCTGGGATCATGGGCATCTCCTGTGAATTTCAACTCAGTTTCACTTTGTGGCCATCCCGCATCTCTGTGTTCTTACTGCAGGACTCTCCAACAAGCAGGGAGTCAGTTGGCTGCTCTGTTCACCAGTGTGGGGAATAAAACAGCTAGGGGGAACCAGGGAGGGAGGACCAAAGGGCAGATAAGAAGCTTCAGGGAGGAACTTTGCCACTTCATAACCAGCTGGGTAAGGAAGGAGTGGACTGACCTCAGACCCGAGCACCCGCTCCTGGCTAAGGTAGCCTGACCTCACCCTCTTGAAGAGGACGTTCAAGTGAGGCCAGGGCTTCCTTGGCTTACCACTTGCCTTTCTGGGGAGTACTAAGTTGACCTGCTTTTCTATTTGAGGGAACCCTTATCCTGCCCATTGCTCTTTCCTCTCTAGGTCTGCAATGCACTTCCTGGTGTCTGGCTCCTTTCCTGGGTTGTTGAAGGGCTAAGGTGGCATCCCATGTCCTTTAGGTGACCTGCTCTGTTCAGTTCTCTTCAATTTCTGCACTTCCAAATCAATCCAGGCAAGGCAGACTCCCTGGGAGCCCTTTGCCACCACCAGAAACCCATATCCGCGAGTGGGGAGGTAGGGCAGATCTGAGCAGTGTAGGAAGGGAGGAGAAAGGAGTGGCTCTTCCGGATTTCATGGCTCCATGCACCTTGACGTGTCACCTTGTTGCTGTCCAAGTCATGCGGATGAATCATGCCAGGTCCTGACTGACAGTGCCCTCAGAAGTGGCATTTTCTGTAGCTGGTTCTTGTACTTTATTGGAGACAAAGAGGTAGAAATTATAATCCTAATTTCTAAGTAAAACCTAAGTTTTCAATGCTAGTGTTCAGCACTACACTTTTGGCTTTGTAAAAAATAATACTTGGAGCCAGACCTAGTGTAGTGGCACAGGCCTGCAAGACCAGCTACTCAGGTGGCAGAGGCAGGAGGATCTCAAGTTAAGGCCATCCTAGCCCACTTAGTGAGGCCCTGTCTCAAAGTAAAAAGTGAAGAGAGAGCTATGGGGTATAAGTCAGCGATAAGGAGATGTGCAGGGCATGGGTGAGGTTCTAGGGTTCTGTGCTTCTGTGTGTGTTGGGGGTGGCTTACAGAATTGGGGGGATCTGTACTGAACAGGCATCTATCAGCAGCAGGAATCAGACAAACACACATCCCAAGTTCCTGCTGTCGCTCTTCAGCAGGGGAAGTGCCAACCTCTCCCTCTATCTGAACTCAAAACTACATGTGGACACTGAGCTCCATTAGGAACCGGGTCCTGAAGAAACCTTTGCCCCAGTTCATTGTACCAGAACACAGTGACCTAGCGCCTCCTTTCCTCTCTTTAAACTCTTCATGGGGAAAGGCTCATGCTCTTTCACTGTACCACAGCTTGTGAGGAAAACACTCTGTAGAGTCCTACTGAAAATGGACCCGGCTCCCGAAGGAGCCTGCATGCACTCTTACCTATTCCTCCTCTGCTGAACTGGACAATGAACTTTATAAAGCTTGTACTCAGACAGGAAAGCTGCATCTACTGCCAGAGAACAAGTCCAGAGTGCTAGGAGAGTATACATTTCCAGCAGACACGTCCATCTGTAAGCACACTTCTATCCTCTAGAATCAGATTGGTCCAGTTTCCTACGTCATGCCTGGAGGGATGAAGTTTCTGTGTTAGCCAGATTGGACTTGTGGCTTGTTGGTGTTCAGCCATGTCTAAGAGTCATATTTTCAGCACCAAGGGAAATAAGGAAACATCTTCTTTCATTTAGTGTTTTGCAGTTGAAAGGAAGATCTCTTGTCTTGCTTTTCGAGGAAATTAAACTTTTGTATCTTGATTAGGAGCTCTGCAGAATAGCTGACAGCCAGGCAGATCCCACGTCCTGAGGTCCAATCCTTGAAGTGTCTGTTGCCACCGGCAAAAGACCCCAAGATTGATTGAATTTTATTGGAAAAAAGACCGTCTATTTTATCATTTCCAACTGCCCCTACAGACTTTCAGTATATGTGGTTTAAAAGTTAATGCAGACTGTTTCATTGTGCCCTTTGACAGGTTTCAACAGACCTCTCCAAGATGCCGTCTCAGATGGAGCATGCTATGGAAACCATGATGCTTACATTCCACAGATTTGCAGGGGACAAAGACTACTTGACAAAGGAGGACCTGAGAGTGCTCATGGAAAGGGAGTTCCCTGGGTTTTTGGAAGTAAGTGTTGAAAGTCTCAGAACCAGACATAAAAATCAAAGTGCCCTTCCCTTGTTCTCCCATCCCTTCCCTGTAGGGCCACTACTTGGAAATGTTTCATTTGTTTACTTAGTAGACAGTGTTAGGATAGCACAGGGGCAGCAAAGTGGAAAAGACTCCGCCCCGCCCTCAGTCTGCCGATGGAAATATCCACACCAACTGGAACAACATGAGGAAAAAAGTCTTTCCACAGGGTGTAATGGATCAAAGGATGCCGCTCCTCAGGTCTATAACCCTCATGACAGAGGCTCCACGTTCTTGTCACATGCTGCTTGAAACAACTTGAATCTCCTTTATGTGTGGTTGTGAGCTGCAGGTTGACCCAGAGTCTCATTTCTACAAAGCCTGGGCTCTACTCGAGAACTCTGCTGTAAAAAAAAAAAAAATTCTTCTTTTCCCAGCACTAACCCATAAAGGGATCATGTTAATTGCTGGCACAAAATGTCACTCTAGAAATACTGCTTTTTACAACGAAAATGTCAACTTAGGAGCCTAGAAGTACAATCTAGGTTTTACCTCACTTTGGTCAGACTGAACAACCCCTGAAGACTAGGAATCTTCAGATATGCCACTCAAGACAATGAGTCCACTAGGCATAATTGTCCTTCGATTTTGTAGGTCCTCAGGAGAAAGATGTTGAATTTAATGCTCACCTAAGACAAATACACCTGATACAATAGCAGACTGTGGTACAATCCCATCTTTTCCTGAAAAGAAAGGATAGTTCTTACACTGCAGGTTCAATAATGCATTCATCTCTGAGGGTAAAGGAAGTGATGTAAAGGCTGGATCAGGCCTCCTGTCATCAGCCTGATAGATAGCACATTACCTAAGGGCCTGACTCTTGTGCTAATAAACACAGGGCTTTGCAGGAGATTGCTTTTACACATCATCAGTATCGGTTAAGTGAAGTGCAATCTCCCCAGCGCTATCTCAGTGAGCTAGAGTATACAGTTCCTCTGTGGCGTAGGCACCGTGCTGCAGTTCCGGACAAGAGCTCAAAAGATCTAGCTGTGGGTTGCTTCCACTCTCTAGTCCTGGTTCCCTCCTCCCTCAAATGAGAGCGCTGAACATAATTATTCGCATACCCACTTTTAACTTGTTATAATCCTTCTAGACAAGCGTAAAAATCAGGAGCAAAATGTACTTATTGTAAGTCAGCCCATCACATTAACAGAGGCATTCTCGATGCTAAAACACCAGTTAATCGTGTGTGACATATGACACAGACCCTTTCAAACTCAAGGCTCTGTGACATGAGAAACATAGAGTGTTAGAGTGTTTGCAATGGGGTGTGCTCCACACAGTGGAATAGTTAATTCCAGGCACAGACAGGGTCGTCATTCTAGACATGTACTCACGGCATTAACAGCATTTTGTTTCTAAAGTAGATGGCTTATGTCATCCAAATTTCACTCATTCTGACCACAGCCAGGAAGCAGGCGGTGAGGCCAGAATTAGCTACATAGAGAAGGGTTTCAGTTGATAGCTTACGGGAGGAGTTTGCAGCCTCGAGTAGACAGTGTGACTCCTTTACCATAGGAGATCTCTGGTGCAGTTTGTACACATCCAGCACACTTAAAATATTGCACGTCAGTTCCCCCACTAATTATGCAGTCATTGGAATTCATAAGTACTTTGTGCCTTTTAACAGCCTCTAATGCATTAGAGGTTATTTCCCTCTCTGAGATAGCATGGACCTGTAGGAGTAGCCACACTTTCATACTTCTCACCAATGTAGCAGCAAAAGGGATAGTCGAACTAATCACCATTGAAACAAGATGAAAGTCAATCATCTGCCTGTCTCTCCCTGCCCCACACAAGGGCATTAATGCTATGTATTGAGGAGTTTATGATTCTGTCATACAAATTCATTTGAGTCAGAGTGTGTGTGTGTGTGTGTGTGTGTGTGTGTGTGTGTGTGTGTGTGTCAAGGTCAAAGTTTGACGTTAGGTATCATTCCTCAATATTCTCTGCCTTAATTTTTTTTTAACATTTGTTTGTTTATTTTGTATGCGTCTCTGTGTACCATCGCATGCATGTGGAGGTCAGAGAAAAACTTGGGGAAGTAGGCTACAGGGGTCTAGCTTAGGTCATTAGTCACAGCAGAGAGCCCCCTTACCCACTGAGTTATCTCACAGGCCTATCACATTTTTTTGAAATAGGGTCTCTCACTGACCCTGGTCCTGGTCCATTTGGCTAGACTAGCTGGTCAGTAAGCCTCGTGAGTCTTTCTGTTTCTTCCTCCCTCTGCTGAAATTCCGAGAGTACACTGCTGTGCACTGCTGCGCCAGCTTTTCATGGGGGGTATGGATCCAAACTCAGGCTCTCAGGCTGGCGCCTACCAACCAGTCACCCTCCCAGCCACACACACTTGTTTTGCATGCAACTTGTCCAATGTATGACATCATTGTTATACCAATGACGAGAATAAGGTGGCATGGGTGTACCAACTCAAAGAGTGGTAGGGGGGCCAGGAGTAGCTCACTGGCGGGCATGCAATTAGCATATGGAGGCCCTGGTTTCAGTCCGTGAAGAATGGGAGGCATCCTAGAGAGGGCACTCACACCCAAACCCCTCTGTTCAAAGTTGAGATGTGAAGACAAGCTAAACTGTGTGATGGACTCTACATAGCTAATAAGATAGACAGGACGGCTCCCTTGCTGGGTCCCAGCCACACGAAGGGAAGAAGAGCTCGCTGCATCTGCTCTAAAGCTAAAACCCAGTGTCCTCGTCAGCACCTGCTTAGAACAGATACCACAGGGACCTGAAACTTACCCTCAAATGATCTGAGGTGGTTTCTGCATGAAGAGTTCCCCTTCTAAGGATCTGACCATGGTGTTTAAAAAAAAAAAATCTAAGTGTGAAGTAGAAAATGGCAAGTGTGGTTCTTAGGCACAATCTAAATATGTTGTTATGAAAAGTGGATTCCCAAGACAAACAAAAACACGCTGATGAGTTACAAAGGTCACTGAGGACCTAAGACAAGAGAGGTTATGCTTATTCTCAGGTTGTCAGCAGTTTGGATCGGGTAAGATGTCATCATCTCCGTCATTAACTGATACTGTTTTCCTTTGTTCATTCCTTATTTATTTATTTATATTTATGTATTTATTTATAGAATCAAAAGGACCCCCTGGCTGTGGACAAAATAATGAAGGACCTGGACCAGTGCCGAGATGGCAAAGTCGGCTTCCAGAGCTTTTTGTCGCTAGTTGCAGGGCTCATCATTGCATGCAATGACTATTTTGTAGTACACATGAAGCAGAAGGGAAAGAAGTAGGCCCAATGGAGCCCTGGTACTCCCTCCTTGATGCGTTTCTCCCCAAGGAATAGGCCTCACTGCTTCTCCGAGAGCAGATCTGGGCCCTTAGGAAATGTGCAGATAACATCCAACTCCAATTCGACAAGCAGAGAAAGCAAAGGGAATTCAGCGACAGAGAAGCTTGTGATTTTTATATTGTGTTCACCCTTCTGCCCTCAATAAAGAGAGTCCCTTTTTTTAGTTCTGAATCTGAGGTGGTTGTTTTCGCGTCCTCTGAAATGCTTGCACCCTGCTTCTTTGGCTCATGAAGAGTCAGCATAGCCTCGAGCCAGCACACAACAGGGCTTTCTTCACAGAACCAACGAAATGAGAACACATTCCATTCAGGCTTGGAGCCTGAATTTTCTACTTGCTCTTGAAGCTATGTCTGTGTGAAGGATCAAAGTTCAAAGTGTTACAAGAGGGCTCTTCAAGAACATATTCTACTTCTGTAACTCCTTAGCAAAGTCTTCCCCGGTTAAATGAGTGCTTTTATAGCCAGCACCTTGGATGCCTGAAATATCTAAGCCCATTTTCTCATTGCAAAACTACAGCAAAATCTAGGGCCAAAATAAGCCCATCAAAAAATGAGTCAAAATAGGAAGGGATATAATATGACACTTTAGTGACAAAATCCCAACAACAGTGATCTAGTTAATTCCCAGATGTCAAGAAATATGATAGAAATGACATAGATACATTGCACGGATTTTGGATGAAACTCAAGTAACAGTACTGATGCTGACAAATAACACAATGTTTCCTCCAGCCTTTTGTATGCCTGTTGGGAACTTCAGTACATGTATATTGCACATACAACAAGCATACATATATGCTTGTTGATGGAGAGACAATATATGAATTCCATGAATTGACACATTGAACTGTTGAGTTAATTAGGTCAACAACAATGAAAACACAACAATTTTTTTTTGAAGTAGGTCACACATTTCCAGACTGGCCTCAATTGTGTTATTTGAAGTGTTAAGTAGCTGAAAGTGAACTTGAACTTCTGATCCTCCTGCCTCTCTCTCCTAAATGCTGAGATTGCAGGTACACACCACCATGCCCAGAAAAGAAGTTACTTTTAGGGTTGGACACATCAATGTCATTCCAGGAAAACTTCCAGAGTTCAGTACAAACTCATCCACCATAAAGACAAGAGTAAAATTGCAACCATTTTGTCCCCATCTTGAGATAAATAAGGAATGAAAGATCATAGCTTTGCAACCATAGGATTGTGTCAGCAGGCTTACCAAGACATTGATTAAATCGAGGAGTGGAGATGGCCAGCTAAAGAATTTAGACTGACCCCAGAAATGGCTCCCCAAATCCATGTTCTAGAGCTGGACCACAAAGGTTTCTCCTGGATCAGGAAGCTGCCTTTGTTACACCTGGCAACTCCAGGATCTTATAACCCGTGGCACAGTCCACGGACGACAGATGCTTATTGCCCTGCCTCCATCCTGTCCCACAGCCAAGCCCCAAACAACAAAGTTCTAACTTCAAGGGAGTCAGAAATAGAGTTTGATCTTTATCAGACTGCACACCTGCACTGGCATGCAGACCCATCCTGTCTGTCACAGTGTAAGAAAGAAAATCTAATGTAATAGTTGATCAAAGTGCCTTGAGTCAGTCCACTTAGGTCTAGCCACGGATAAAAGCTAATGTTTGCTAGTCTAGATACCCCTACCTAAACTAGAAATTTAGAGTAAAAATTATTTTACTTTATTTACTAATTTTTTTTACATCCCAAACCCCAGTTTCCTATACCACCTCCCCTCCCAGTCCCTCCTCCTATCTCCCCTCCCCCATCCACTCCTCGTTTTCTCTTCAGAAAAGGGCAGACCTCCCAAGGATATCAATAAGCCTTAGCATTCAAGTTGCAGTGAGACTAGGCACCTCCTCTCTTACTGAGACTAGACAAGGCAATCCAGTAAGAGTAGAGGGTTCGAAAAGCCAACAAAAGAGTCAGAGCCCTTGCTTCCACTGGTAGGACTCCCACAAGAAGGCCAAGCTACACAACTATGTGCAGAGGGCCAAACATTAGGCCAAGCTCAGGGAATTCTGCTGTAGAGGGGGAGGAGCCAGAGGAGTCAAGGACACTACAAGAAAACCCTCAGAATCAACTAACCTGGGCTCACAGTGGCTCACAGAAACTCAACCGCTGACCAGGGAGCCTGGATAGATTAAAAAATTATTAATGACCAAGCTTGCCTAACAATCTGCAGGCATGACAAATTCTTGCCTCTAACAAGTTTTAAAATAAATAGATGTAAAACATAGAGATAAACCCAGCAGGACTTTGTGGAGAAAATAGACAAATGCAAGGGGCAAATAATAATAAGATTGCACACTCCTGATTGCTCAGACAGTGAGAAACATGGGGGAGGGACCTGTATTCAGGGATTTGAGAACTGTTCTTTGCACTCCTGGGGAAAATCCCACCAGTTGATCTCTGTTGGAGGCACCCAGCACTTCAGGGTTGTAAAATGAATGAGCTCTGAGTCCCCAGTGCTCATTACTAGGTGGGTGGGTTGGCGGGGGGAAGGGAGGGGGTGTCTTCATTCCTCATAATAATGAGCACTTTTAAAAATATTTATTTATTTTTATTCTATCTATGTGACCGGTTTGCCAGGATATATTTCTGTATAAAATGTGTATGCTCCTGGAGGTCAAAAGAAGGCATCAGATCTCCTAGAACTAGAATTACAGATGGTTGTGAGCTGACATGTGGGTGCTGGGAACTGAACCAGGGTCATCTAGACTATCAAGTATTCTTAGCCACTGAGCCATCTCTCCAGCCCCAATGACTCCTAAATTGAAAAGAACTTCCAAGGTGGAGATTAAAGAAACAATGGCCTTGAGGAGAAGAAACCCTAAAAAGTAAGGTCTTTGATGGCCACAGAGATTAGAGAAACCAACTGACCCATCATAGTGGAGAAAGGCTCTCTCTTCCGTGGGAATGTGTGCCAGTACAGACGTACCACTTCGGTTTCCCTGCCCCTTGGGGGGGCTTCTTTTAGTGAGCATGGTTAATGATGGATCCACAGATGGGAAGGTAAAATTAACACAAGAAGGTGAGCATGTTCCCTGATACCCCAACGCGTGAAAACATGCACACTGCCAAGGGTGTCCTACTTTTTGGCATTGTAACATGAAACTGCTGTCATCTGTAGAGTTCATACTCAAGAATGGTGCAATCAAGTTTTCAAAAAGTCACAAAAATTTGTCAGTGTTTTATAATGTAATGTTAGGCTGCACTCATGATCCTCCTTGGCTATATGTGACCAACGATTGGATACCCCTGCCAGTGACAACTTTTTACTCACAACAGAACAAGAACTACCCCAGCAGGAGGAAGAGGTCAGGATGAGAAAAGGAATCCTAACATCTGCTCTTCACAGTGGGTGTGTAGACTTGGGGGATCAGTGTGTTCTTTCTAGCAGATTCCCCAGACTCTGGCACTGAGAAAAGTTCCTGTTGCCAGGGAATCTGTGTTCAGGATGGGTGTGCCCATGTGTATCGAGGGGAGGGCTGCGACACCTTCCTCACTTTACCCCATTGGTCAACATGTTTACTGGGAAGGAAAGTAAGAGCAGCGTTGACGGGTGTGGAATCCTACGTGGCTGTTTGTGCCAACCAAAACAGAGTTCCCACAATCCGACCTGCTGAAACGGCCGCCTAAGCTTTGCAGCTTGCAGCCTAACAGCTCCCCGAAGGGAAGGCTGTAACTCTGCCAAGCACAGAGAAGAGGAACCAGCTGGAAAATTCCACTCATTCTACTACATGACTGAGTTGTAGATTGGATCCCGTCCTCTCCACACTAGTTGTGCAGGCAGAACAGATAGCAGTGTAGAAAGTCCTTTTCAAACGTGTTGGAGCGCTGCTCCTGTAAACCAGTCAGCTAATGTTCTCTCTCAGACATGCTCCCTTGTGTACCCTTTGAACACCAGTCAACAATCTGCGAGTCAGTCTTTTCCTCCCCAGTCTGGAATACTGAGGACAAGATTGTAACCTTCACTTTCAAATTGACTAAGTACTTTATCCAGCTCTTAACCCCAGAGAGAAAGTAGAGGATAGAAATGTACACACTTGGCACTATGGGAGCGATACTAGGCAAAGTTCTGTGGCAGAGACAAGCAAATAGCCACAGCAGCTGTACAGGACTGTGATTTAAATTGCAAGATAATAGATAAGCAGACAAAGTGTTTAATAGCATGCAACAGAAGCTGGCAAAGATGACATGTGATGGGTATCCTGTCACTGTTAACAGGAATATAATCTACACAGCCTTTAATCATGCAAAAGTTTGAAAAATGGGATCTTGAATACTGTGGCCCTTTAATGCACTTTCTTTGATCCAGTATTTTTAATTTGGGGGCTTTATCTTAATAAAGTAAGCGAACACACAAAATTTATAGACAAAGATATCTGATCCAGCATAACTTAAAATAGGCACAACCTGATTTATGGGAAGCAACTTTATGTAACCATACATACAACAGTGAAAACCATGATTATGGAAATATTAAATGAAATGGAGACAAGTCTATATCAAGAAAAACAGGCTACAAACTTAGTATATAATAGAATTCCTTTAATTTAAAAAGTATGTGCTTATTCTTACACATGCATACATGAACAGCAAAACTAGAGGACGCTCATCTACCTAGGTTTTGTTTCCAGGGTTGTAGTTGCTGGAGGAGGGAATTGTCATTGTTATGCCCAGTCCGTGGGGACCCCAAAAGACCACCAGGGAGACTAACTCACTGAAATGTAAAAGCAAGGTTTATTGTGTGCACAATTACAAGCCGGCAGGGACCTCATCAGTGCAGCAGCGAGATGTGGTATCCTGCCCTTCTAGGGGGCATTATTTAAAAGCAAAACCCAGAAAAGTTACATTAGCAGAGTGTGGGGTGATGGGTTCAATCCTGATTGGCTCATTTCTAGGGACTTTTCAGAAATTTTATTTTTGAACCTTGCCTGCTGCTTGTCAAGTTTTCTTATTGGCTGACCTTCGGCTGGGGACATTCTGTGGTTCTCTGTACCTTACAGAGGTACTCTGTTACTTTTGCCCCTAGCCATTTCTGAGGACTGGAATGTTTTACGGGAAATAGCTTACAGAAGACACAAGATGGAGGTGGAGGACCAAATGGAGGAACTTTGGTTCTTCAGTCATATCCATAAATGTGTTTGGTGTTATTTTAATTTTCTTTCTATATATTCTGCTATGTCACCTAGCTTTTTTGCAATAATTCTACTTTTCCAATCTGGAAAGCAAAAGTTCCAAATACTCTATTTTGAACACTACATGTTGCAGTCATAATTTTATCTGCCTGAAATTTCAACACTCGGGGGGGGGGGGCAAAAGCAAGAGGATTGCTATGAGCTCAAGGTCAGCTGGAATACGTGGTGGAAGCCCTGTGTCCAAAATAAACAGACACGTGCTGGAGCTTGATGTGGTGACAGGCCTGCCATCTCAGCACTAGGGGAGGAAGAGCAAGAGGATCAGGAGTTCAAAATCATCCTTGCCTATACATGTGGACCATAACCAGTCTCACCTATAGAATCTGCTATATGCAACCCCACCTTAAAAAAGCATATTGGATTTATTGACAAGCTACTATATATCAGAATCTGCCTGTACTACTTCCTAAGTGTCCTCTCCTTTGGTCCTCACCATAATCCTGCCAAAACATCATAATGAGAAGTTCAGAGATGATGAAACCATGACGAGGTGTACTCCCCACTGTGTCAATGTTTGAAACTCGATATTTTGTTTCTTTTCTTCTAGTCTGTAGCTGTCTCAAAGTATGATTTCTGTAAACCAACAGGAGTTCTTTCAAAGAAGTCAGAGGTGGTTGGGTAGGCGAGGCTAGTCAGAGGACAGTCAGCAGAAGATCGAAAGCTCTCTCTCTCTCTTGAAGGTTAGAAATCTGGGTAGCAGCTAACAGTCACTGTGTTCTATAATTGATTGACTGTTTCACAAGTATCAACTTGTTTGCTCCTTTCAGCACCAGTAGGGCAGCTGCTGTGCTGCTTTTGCTTTTCAGGTGATTTGACCAAAGGCAGAGCTGATTGGTGATGCACGAGGATTGGATTCACACTGTCTAAGGTTTTAGTCCTCTTTGGTCTCCAGACAGAGCAGGAGGAAACAAAGGAATTCATAGGATACCAAGTACTCAGGAGGGCACAGTGTGACTGGCTGAAGGAGAATGTATTCATATGGCAGGTGTGCAGAGTCAGGCTAGGAAGGGGTGATGGTCTGAAAGAAAATGGTCCCCAAAGAGAGTGGCACTATTAGGAGGTGTGACCTTGTTAGAGGAAGTGTGGCACTGTGGGGGCAGGCCTTGATGCCTCTTTTGCTCAAGCATCCCTCAGTGTGGCAGTCAGTGGACTTCCTGTTGCCTCCAAGATGTAGGACTCTCAGATCCAGCACAATTAGGGGAAACTAATCTAGATAAGCCATGGCAGATTTAAGAGGGAAAAACTCAAGAAGATAGAACCATGGGGTCTCTGTGAAAAATACCCCATACTATGAAACACTCACTCTTCTTTATTTTATTTTATGGTTTTTTTGAGACAGAGTTTCTTTGTTTATCAGCTCTGCCTGTCCTGGAGCTTGCTCTGTAGACCAGGCTAACCTCAAACTCACAGAGATCCACCTGCCTCTGGCTCCAAAGTGCTGGGATTAAAGGCATGCACCACCACCACCCAACACTCACTTTTTTTTTTCCTTAATCAAGACCTGCTGATTGGCCTGTAAAGTAGCCTGTCCACTGGACTGTAGCTACTAAACAGTATTTTTAATGTGTGAATGTGAGCAAAATCTGAAAGAGGTTGTGTAAAAGTGGAACTGGTCACATCAGCAATGTTGTGGCACCAACCTGTCAGTGGGGTAGAAAATCATTTCCATTAGGCCCTGAACAGGGAACTTGGAGAGGTAGGTTAGTGTAAAGCCTTATTTGCCTTGTTATTCAGAGCCACACAGGGATGAGCAGTCCTGCGTTGCCTGCTGCTTTCTGACCTCTGTGGCTCCACCCTTTGACCTCTTTTAATCTTGTCCGTCATAGCCTAGTGAGCAGCAGAGTGCTTAGCCTGCTGTTCTGGAAGAGACAGCTGAGTCAGCTTTGAGTGTTGCTCTATGATGGGCCACTATGGTGTGCCGGGGTGAGTCAGTCTTGTCCTTCTGAAACTCTTATGGAACTGACATTTCCAATCAATGATGAGTTTGAGGCACCATGGAACACGGATGATGTGAGCCCCATCTTACAAGTTTCCAGTTTGGTGGAGCAGGAGGCATGTTTTCAAAACAGCAATACTCAGTAGTATGTAACACAGAAACACCATGGGACGTGGTAAATATGGGTGTTAGCTCTGAGAGTTGGGATATGATGGAAGGGTTTCTGTGGAAGGGCAAACAAATGAAGGAGCCAGTTCTGGTGGGGACTGAGCCCTATTAGAAAAGGGGTGGGCATAGGTTTGAGTTGTACCTACGATGTGTAAGTCAGGGAGGTACACCCACAGTTGAAGTGACACGGGAAAGGCCAGGTTCATGGTACATCTTTGGAAACAACAGAGGAAGAGTACACATGTAGAAAGGTCTTCAAGACAAGTTTGAGTGAAAGAACAGTTGATTTATTTGTGTCTATCTATTAAACAACCACTCGAGGGACATGACAATGGGGAATATATATGCATAATTACTTTGACATGCAAAAAAGAAACCTCCAGAGGAATGTAGATGAAACTGTGAGAAATGAGTGTTCCCCCAAAGAAGCAATGTAACTGGTATGAGAGGGAGCAGGGGAGAGCACGTCCGTGTTCTCTTCATTAGAATTTGAATCCAAGTATGTAAGAAGTGAATAAAATTGCAGTTTTAAAAATAATTCACTGCTTTTGTATAATTTACATATTAAGTACAATTGTATTCTTTGAAAATTTAATACATATATACAATAAAATATGAACATATCGCTTACTCCCTTCAGCTCCACTCATATTCCTCCCAACACAGCCCTCTTCTAACTTCATGTCTTTTTTTTTAAAAAAAACTTATCATTCCAATTAGTATGTTCATATGTGCATGGCATGATGCCCTCCGCTAGAGCATGGGAACCTATCGGCGGCCACACTCTCTAAACAGGATGATTCTCCTGTCAGCTCTTAACTCGCCAAGGATTCCTCAGTAAGAGGCAGGGCCTGGAGAGTATCTCCCCATCTGTGTGAGAATTTGGGGAGGCTGACCTTGTCCAGGGCGTATATAGGTAGCCACAGCTATTTGAGTCCATGGGTACAATCGCTGCATCATGTCCAGGAGATGGCCCTGAAGCCATGCAGATCTGTGGGCCAGTCTGCATGGCTTTTAATAATAGGAAACACCAGGAGTGGAGGCGATGGCTCAGTGGGTTAGAGAAGCTGTGTTGCAAGCAGAGAACCTGAATTCAGTTCCTCACCACCCGTGTAAAAGAGCTAAATGTGGTTGGGAGAACCTGTAGGCAATGCTGGGGTGGGGTGGTGTGCAGAAAGAGAGGGTACCTGGAGGCTCGCTGGCTGCCACCCTAACCAAAACCAAAACAAATAATGGCAGGCTCCAGGTTGTGCGAGAGACCCTGTCTTATGCCAATCAGAGAACAATAAAGGATGATACCCGAAATTCTCTGCTGGCCTTTGTACATGTGCACACTGCACACACACCCATGTGCATGCATGCGTGTAACACACACACACAGTATCTGTTGCACACATTCAGCACGCCAACTGCACTCCTTAGCTATTAGCACACTCCTTCTCATTCCCACCAAGGTCACAGCTCTGAAGGAGAAATTGAGCTGCAAGAAGTTATGATCTCTGACCAAGGTCACACAATTTTTTGAGCAGAAGAGCTATAATGCAAACCCAGTTCTGACTCTAAATTCTATGCCTTTAGCTGAATAAACTACTGAATAAATCAAGAAATCAGAAAATCAGGAAGTAGTCATTTTCTAAATCAGAGATCATTGATCTCTGCCTCAGTATAATAATCATTCAGAAATCCAGATTTAGGAGCCAGGCTTTCTGGGTAGCTTTGGTACCTGAAGGCTGCATAGTCCTGAACAAACTACTTGGCCTCTCTGTGTCTTTTTTGTTTTGTTTTGTTTTGTTTTACTTTTGAAGACAGGGTTTCTCTGTGTAGCCCTGGCTGTCCTAGAACTAACTCTTGTAGACCAGGCTCACCTCAAACTCACAGAGATCCGCCTGCCTCTGCCTCCCAAGTGCTGGAATTAAAGGCGTGCGCCACCACTACCCAACTTCTGTGCCTCTTTTTTATTTCCTCTGTAAATGGTGATAACAGAACTTACTTTGAAAGGTTGATCTAGGATTGTGTCATTAGTCCTCTAATACCTGGAACAATGGTTGGCACTATATGAATATCCGCTATGGTTGGTCCTGCAACTCTTTCTAAATTTAGGTTCAAATGGTCGAAGGAAGAAAAACAAAATCCTGGGAAGCAAGTTAGGAGCCAGGAACTATTACAAAGCATAATAATCCATGCTCTAATCCATCAGGTCCCTTCCTGTCTCTGAGTGACATAACAATGTTTTGTTGGCAAGGCAAGAGCTTTGGAGTCAGGGAGACTTAATTTCAAATTCTTGCTTCATCACCTTTTCTGTGGCCTCTGGCAAGATTCTTGACCCCTTGGAGCTTCCGCCTTCTCATTTGTGACACAGACAGTGGTAGCCATATGGCACCTTGTTGGGAGGAGGACAAGGTGACTCTGTAAGATGTGCCACGTACGGAGGAAGAATGAGGCTGTTCGTTCTAGTCAGACCTTTGGTACAGAGCTGGTCAAACATTAATGAAGGGCAGACTTTCTGCCAGCTCTGCTGGCTCTGACAGAAGCTTTTTGCTACTGGCTTATCAAGTCATAAATCAAGGACTCAAGAACATCTCTGTCACTTACAGAACACTTGCTGCAGAGAACTTGAACTCTAAGAACACTGCGGGTAAGGAAGTGTTGGGTCAGGCCCAGGTTCTCCAGTGAGAGTGCTTTTGGTTTTCATTCACTCAGACTTCTACAAAGCATCCTCAACAGGTGTTTTTATTTTTCATTTGTTTGTCTTTAACCTGGCCATCACAATGTCCATTCTTGTTGGCCATTTCCTGTTTTAAAACACTGTTCCTTGGTTTCCCTGACATCTCAAGCTGATGATTTTCCTCCTGCCTCCCAGTTTCGTTCTTATTCTTCCTGTTAGTGTGTCCCTTTCTTCCTTATGTGCTGTCTTTCTCAATGACAAAACGTGGGCCCTTTTCTTTTCTTCCCACCTTGAATCCATTCCTGGGTGGATCTGCGAAATCCCTTCTCAATGCCAGCATAAGGACAGCCCTCTTGCCCATTCCACAGGCGTCTCACAGTCACCACAGACACACACTGCTCACCTTTGCACCCTACCTCTTTAGACAGGTGGGCAAGCAGGCCTCAGAGTTCAGGAAAACTCACACGGGCTCGCAGAAAGGAAATTATAATAACTCTCAGTTCACCTTCCTATTTGTTTCATCCCATCCCAATCTATCTTGTTCATGGGGCCAAACTGAACTTTCAGAAATGCATGTTTGAATATGTTGCAATGGATCCTGCGTGTCCTCAGGATAAAGCTGGTCTTCCAGAAGAGGCTGCCAGTGTTCACCTTCATGTCAGCACCAGCTACCACCTGTCCACTGCTCCCTTGCACAGTGACTTTCTGTGCTGCTCTGCCTGAGGAATTCTCTCAGGAGCTGGAGGCAGGCCAACAGTACCAGAAAGTGAAGCTCCAGGAGCAACCCCAAATAGTGAGGGGTGAGAGTGTGGGACCAACACCCCCATTTCTCAGCTCAGCATCACTGCTTAGAGGCCTGTTCTACAAAGCCACTCTGTAACTGAGCTCCAAGTCCTCGGGGTAACAATCGGCTACCACAGACTTTATAGGCTTTCTTCCATTCCTGTCTTATTTCTCTGACTCTCCATTATTGCATTTTTAGAGAATTACCTTGCAAATAAACCACCCGAACCAGGCAGTGACACAGTCCTTGTTCCTGCTACTAGGGAGGTTGAAACAGTGGGATCATTTGATCCAGGAATTCAATGACAGACTAGGCAACGTACTGAGACCCTTGTCTAAGATAAAAGCATACATATAGATTAACAAATTGGCTCATAAAAATTTAAACCCTTGGCTCAGTTCATTCTTTGGGATCCCCCCACTCTGAGACAGTCTCCTAGATATGGTCCAAAAGTCCTTCCATCATCAGACTCCAGAGTCTTCTCAACGTCAGTCATCCTCGCATTCACCAACCTACCATCTATCCCGCGGTCCACAGAACTTCTCTTAGCTCCTCATTGTCTCCTTCCTCGGGGCCTTTGCCCACAGTCTTTCTAGGGCACTATCCACTACCATCATCTGATTGATTCAAACCCAAATCATCCACTTAAATATCACCCCTGGGCTGGGTTCCTAGCTCAGTGGTACAGTAAGTAGTACCAGGGAGTGGAGGCAGAGCATGTGCTCAGCCCAGGGCCCTACCCTCAGGACTGATGAAAGAAGACATTCCAAACCCCAGGTGCCAGTTCCATGCCCTATTTATCTGCTCTCAGAGTGTCCCGTTGTTTTCTGAAATACATAGATCTTCTGCTAAAATGTCTTTGGTTATCTGTTTCTACCAGTACTGTGTAAATTTCAAACCATCTCTCTGACGCTCATCACGGCACCATAGAAACCTACCACATTTCCAGGTACAGTGTAAAGCTTTGTAAAAAGACCCGGCACACGTCTGGCACCAGAAGTGTTTTATGTAAATGCAAAGAACCAGTCCCATGCTCAAACAAGTTACAAATAACATAGCAGTTGAACCGGAAAGACATGGTTCAGAGGGGCATGAGATGCTGTAACCCACTTCCTTCCAATCCCCACCTGAGTAATTCTGTGAACACAGACCTCCAACTCAAGAAAGTATACAAAAGCTTTCAACAAAAATGACAGAAGCTATGTTGTCTTTGAAGAGGTATCACTGTCAAAATAATTCATGATTTTGAACTGATCTACAAGTAGATTTGATAATTGAGCAACAAATTCCCAAAGTCTACTAACAAATTCTCCAGTTTGGCAACAGAAGAGGCAGGCTGCATATGACTGAGTAGGGCAACCACTGAGTCAAACAGCGCCATTCGGGTCTGACAGCTTCCCTTCCAGAGGTGACTGCCAGTCAGAAGTGGTGGGGAGGTCATGAGTGGGGACAAGAAGAAAGAGAAAGCCTACATGTACATATTGTGCTCACTCGGTTTGCTCCTGACTCTTCCTTCCATTTACTTGCCTCTGCTGAGAATGGGTAACCTCACTTGGATGCGAGATTTCTGTATTATCAGGGCATCAGATTCCCAACAGCACAGTAGTGTGAAAGGGAAGCCTTGATCATCAGCCCCTCTGCCATCTCTGCCACCCTGACAGATTTGACTTTACTATGTTACATGTTACCTGTGTAACCTGATGAGAATTAGATCTTTATGGGTATAGCCACCGGCCTTATTCTGACATTCCCCAAAGCACAGGACGCTCTGTGCCTTCAAGTCAGTGCACATGCCATGCCCCACTCAGGGGAACACCTCTTCCTAGGCAACTCCTCCCTTTCCCTCTCTGACTAGGCTAGTCCGTCCCTCTGCTTCCTTCTTCAAGCCACCCCTGTTGTTTGTATTTGTACCGATTCCCACACTTGTTGATGCTGCAGTTGCTCATGCATCTGTCTGACCTGGTGGTCTGTGAACAACTTAAATACAGGGATCACCACTGTGTTTTCATGGCCTTACATGACATTCAAGGTGTGCTGGGAGCTCAGCAAACATGTGATGACAGGACTAGTGAGCATGTTCGTGTGGGAAGGAGTCATACATAAAGCCAGGTGCACCTTGAGTGGTGACATTCTTTTGTTGCTCATGGAAGCCAGCAGATAATATTTCTAAGTCAAATGTATGCCTCCAGGGCATCTAATTTCAGTGCACTTGGTGATTAGAAAAATCATATGCAATTTCATTTAAATTCATTTAGGGTTATGGTAATTTCTCATTTCTACTGAACTTTGTACTTATATTCAGGAGTTCAAAGCAAACATGCACAAGGAAGAGCAGGCGGCAATAAGTTAATGTCCTAAGAGAAAGCAATACAACTCAAGACCAGTCTGGACAAGTTCGAGAAATTAGAGAAATTAGTTTAGAGAATTTAGAGAAATTAGTTTCTCTTTTACTTCATCTTTATAACAAGAAACAGGTTTAAAATCTAGGAAAACTAGGTCAGATGGTTTTATTTTTTAAAAATCTTTATAGCAGGAAAGTTTTCATATTCATGCTTTTTCAATTAAAATATCAATGCTTTTACCAACAAAATAAACATTTTTAAGTACTGGAAAACAGTGACTTAATATAGCCTTTTTTAAAGCTTGGCTTAAAATCAAGCTTTGACTTAAATCAAGCCTCCTTATTTCAAAGCTTAACTTTACCTATAAATTCTTCATGACCCTATCCTGTTTACCAATCAGAAGTACCCTGGAAAATAGTGAATATTGACTATAATAGATGCCAGCAACTATGTTAAATGCTGTGTGTGCCAGCTTACTTACTCTCTCTCAAATCCTTATCCAGAAGGTGCTGCAGAAAGATTTTAGCCTGCCAGGAACCTGAACCTCCTGATTGGTTTGTTCCAGATGCCTTAGTCTGGGGATCCACACGCAGGTACCAGTTACCGACCAGCTCAGCCATCTCCCCAGCCCCTTCCTTTCTTTGTCATGCCGGCCCTCCTCTTTTCCTCTCTTTCTTTTCTTTCTGATTGTTTGTTTGTTTTTTATTTGTGTGGGTGTTTTGCCTGCACCATGTGCATGCAGTGCCCTCGGAGGCCAGAAGAGGGTTTTGGATCCCTTGGGTCTTGAGTTATGGACAGTTATAAGGGGCAATGTGGGTGCTGGGAATCAAACCTGGAACTTCTGGACAAGCAGCCAATGATCCTAACCACCCCCGCCTTAGCTTACGCTTCTTTCCTTCTTTCTTCCCTTTCTTTTCCCTCCCTCCCTCCCTTCCTTCCTGCTTTCCTGTCTTCCCTCTTTCCTGCGATCTGTTTGGTAGTGGTGGAGTTCTCTTGCCACTTGGGAGCTCCTTCCTGTTTACAGAAGGTCTCTAATCTTGGGAGTTCCAGTGGACAGGAGGGTGAGAAGAATCCACCTTTTCTGCAGAATCTGCAACACTGCATTCCGTTCTTGTCTTCCCAGACTTCTTTGCTGCTAGGGATGACCTAAATTCATCAAACAGATGCATTCTGCTCATTCCAGGGACTCAGATGTGGGTGCACTAAGAACACAGGGTCTAGAGAATCTATGACACTGGTTTCCCTGAGCAGAGAGGGACAGGTAGTGCCAACCAGACTTCGTGTTACAGGAAGCATTAGCTCCTTCAGATCGGCTTGGTAACATGCTTCCGGTGTCCTCGCAGCTGCGTGGCCTACTTTGTCCTATTCATCTTCCTTTCTACAGGGTCCGAAAGTGGCCCAGCAACCTCAGTGCGTGACAGAATGTGTAGCTGCTTTCTGTTGTTGTGAACTAAGGGCCCTGACTGCCTTAAGTGGCTATTGTTTCGTTTCCGAGATGTGGACATTGAGGCATTAGAGAGGAAAAGTGATCAAATAACTCTAGCTAAAGAGTGTTAGGATTGGTCTTAGAGCCCGTCCTGTTTGTCTCTTTTGTCTGGCCTCTCTCTTAGTGTTTTGGTCACAACCAGAAATGAAATAGCTTTTTCTGTGAAGGAAAAACTGCCTAAGAATCTGTCACAATAATATTCAGAAAAGCCATGCACCTTTTAACAGAATGCTAAGAAAACCCCTTTCCCAACAACATTTCCCTAGTTTTGATTATCAGAATCAAACACCAGAGTAAAAAGCTTTGGAATACATTTCCATCCTCTTCAAAACAAAATCTGTTTCCTTTCTGGTCTAGAGTATGCAAGATAAAATTCTGTTCCAAAGAAATGCTAAGAAAAAGTTAAAGGACGGTGTCTATTTTCCTTGCTGCTGTAAAATGGGAACATTTTTTTAAATAATCAAACAAATGGACATCACGTAAGGAAACTTGGGTTCCTCTCTCATCACTGAACCACCATGGGAAATGCACAAGTTCCAGTCCGGCAGGGCCAACCTGTCCCTATGAGCCCAGAACTGGCAGACGAGAGAGAGCCATAGGGACAGCCTGCCTCATCATCGGCCAGCTCTGGGCTGCTGCATTTCTACCATGCCTATGGGAGGTAGGGCTGGGGATGCAGCTCAGCATTAGAGCATTTCTCCATCGTTATAAGGCCTTAGGTTCAGCTCTTAGAAATCGAGGGGCCAAGGAGAGTTGAAAACCATCTGTGTTAGTTTTCTTTTGAGTGCTGTGATAAAACTCAGAACAAAACCATTTTATGGAAGAAAGGGTTTATTTGGCTTACACTTCACATCATAATCTATCATTGAGGGGATCCAGAGCAGAAGCTGATGTAGGAGCCAGTAGGCAGGAGCTGAAGCAGAGAGACCACAGAGGAACACTGCTTAATGGCTTGGCTTGCTCAGCTTGCTGCTTACAGAGCCTAGTATCACCTGCCCAGGAGTGGCATGGCCCACAGTGAGCTGGACCCTCCCACATCAAACCATCAATCTAAACATAGCTCCCAGACATACCCATTGGCTAATCTGATGGAGGCAGTTCCTCGATGAAGGTTCCTCTTCCCTAGTGACTCTAGTCTGTGTCATGTTGACATAAGCTGACAGCAAATCACCTAATCTGGAGTTTACAGTCTAAGCAGATGGTGGGCCTGAAAAATAGAAATTTAAATCTTTTATTTATGGTCTCCTGCCAAAGAATCCATTCTTGTCAGTGTTGCAGGTTCCGCTCCCAGGTGGTGCTAGCACTGAAGGTGGAAACAAACTAAACCCCTGGGCAAGACCAGACTTTCTTTCTAAAAGATTCCTATAAACACAGAGAATTTCTTGAGGCAGGAATGAGAAGCTCCAGGATATATTCAGCCACCAAGACCCACTTTCAAGAAATTTTTACACCCCACAGAATTAGGCATATTTTTTTATATCCCTTGTGATAAAAAAGAGAAAAAAACCCAGAGTTTTCAGTGTCTGGAATTCTGTACATGCTACCCCATAGGAAACACTAATGATCATTAATATTTTCATCTCCCTAGGATCAATATTTAGTGACTCAGAAGACAACCTATGGCTTAGCATGTACAAACAAGAAGCAACTCTTGTTTCTTTTTTCCCCCAAGATTTTATTATTTTTAATTATACATGTATCTCTGTGTGGTATGCATGTGAGTGCGAACTGCCCAATGTGGGTACTGGGAAGCAAACTCTGGCTGGTCTTCCAAAAGAACAGTTCATACTCTTAACTGCTGAGCCATTTCCAGCCCCATAGTTCTTACTGCTACTTTGCTCCTCCTCCTTCTTCTCCTTACTATTATGGTGAGGCATGCACGGGCAGCTCATATACAGCAGTTCTGTTGAACTTGTCTATATTGGGTTTCATGGTCAAGGTCTAAGACTGACCAGGTCTCTTCCACAAGAGGGCACCAGATCTCATTACAGATGGTTGTGAATCACCATGTGGTTGCTGGGAATTGAACTCTGGACCTTTAGAAGAGCAGGCAATGCTCTTAACTGCTGAGCCATCTCTCCAGGCCCTTCCTTTTCCTTACAGTTTCATATATAGATAGGCTCTCCTCAGACTCACTAGTGTTGTGTCCAGGATGCACTTGAACTCCTAGTCCTTCTGCCCTTGGCCTCCTGAGTGCAGGAAAATAGGCATGTGCCACTGTGTCTATTGTTTTTTTAACTTTTAAAAAAGAATCTACCTGGGGGCAGAGGAAGGGTGGGGTGGTGGTACTGGAGGTAGGGATAATAATACTTCCCTCTCTTAAATACACCTGCATGGAATCCTCATAATTGAGAATAGGCGATCTTGTGTGTCAAAGAGACTATATGTATGCTCAATGGGCATGGATGGCGAGATGGGAAGTCATGGGCTTGTCTGTGCAGCACCAATTTAATCATGTTAGTTTCTAGAAGTGGAGGAGCTTTCCTAGCTTCATTAGAAAAGTGAAAGGGCAGAAAGAAGGAGAGAGACGGAGGCTGAGTACTGGCCACCAGTTCTTTGAAAATAGAACAAAGGGCTGGAGAGATGGCTCAGTTGTTAAGAGCACTGACTGCTCTTCCAGAGGAGCAGGGTTTGATTCCCAGCACCCACATGGCAGCTCACACCATCCTTAACTCGAGTTCCAGAGGACATGGGCACCAAGCATGCATATAGTGCATAGACATGCACATAGACAAGACATTACACACAAAAATAGAAGCCAAGAGCTGAATTCAACCAAAAAATCAAAGAGACATTTTCATTGAAGATAGGGATTAAATCCATGGCCACACACATGCCAGGCTATTGACCTACCAGTAACCCATACTGGTTTTTATTTAGACTCAGGATCAAAATAAAAGTTGCCTAAGTTGACTTCAAATTCACTATCCAGCCCAGACAGACCTCAAACTGTAGTGTTCGCCTGTACTATGTGTATTATGGTACTACACCTGTAGTCGGTGTCTGCACTACGAGATGAGACAGTTTGCGAGTCTCAGGCAAGGGCCTGGAGATTTAAACACACAAAAACACACAGACAGTGACACGTGTCATCCTTTAAACAAGAATGCCCCCTTTATTGTGTTCCAGGGCTCCTTATATAGGGATCCTTAACTGATAGCCACACCCCAGCAAAACCCACCAGAAACCACTCCCCTGCCATCAGGAACTCCTGAGGGTCTTATGCTCAGAGCAACTGCAAACACAGGAAAACAAGTTGTTTTGCTCAGAGCAGCTGCAAGCATAACAAGTTGTTTACAGGGAATCCAGGGTCTGGGGGTCCACAGTCCCCAACATCAAACTATCATTCTTCTTGCTTTAGCCTCCTGAGTGCTGGGATTACAGACTCCTTAGACTGTCAGAAAAGGGTTGCAACAAGTGCACCCCTGGATTCCAGCCCAAAGACTATGGCAGACTATGGAACTGTAAGGCAGTATTTGTGTCAGCTAAGCTGCTGAATTTTTCCTCACAATAGAAAAGTAGCTTGGTGTGGTGGCATGCACCTTTGATCCCTGCACTTGGTAGGCAGAGGCAGGTGGATCTCTATTAGTTGCAGGCCATCCTGGTCTACCGGCTAGGGTTAATTGATGAGACTCCATCTCAAAGAAGAAAAAAAGAAGAAAATGAATGAAGATACAAGCGTGCACCCGAGTTGGAAGTTAGTGTCTCCTTGTTCAAGTTTACAAACAACTTCAGAGAAGGAAAGGGTAGGGGACCTGGGTTCTGCTTTGCTACTGTTTTCTCATTTGTTTTCCTGACCATCCAATAAAGGTTCTGGTTTGAGTTTGTCTGTAGTGGCAGGTAGTCGTTTCTCCTGTGTGTGAAATTACTCACAGAGGAGTGGGCCGGTGAGGTGGAGCAGTGAACAGAACCTGTCTGAGCTAGTGCCTCTGAATCAGAATGCTGGAGTTACTTAGGGGCCTTGAGGTCATCTAGTATTTTGGTACAGGATGCCCAAATGCAAATGACTTCCCCAAGATCATGCACAGGCAGTGTCAGAGCTTGGACTCTTAGACTGGTCTTTTGGCTTCCAGATGCCCACGGGACACATTGGTTTTGCAGGCCCTCCTCTTAACCGACTGTGTGAGCAAGCTGATTTGGCTGTCCTCAAGCCAGTTGTCGGGCACCCTCCTGTGCTTCCCCCTAGTGTTGCAAACTTATGTCCCTTAGAGGGTTTCTAGCAAGAAAGGCTAAGCTAACACAGAAAGAAGAGAGAAGCAGCCACAGGACAGGAGCAAGAGGTCAGCTGAAGATTCCGGACAGCAGGTGGGGGCAGAAATGACCGAGAACAGAGGCTGTGGAGATGACAGAGTAAGGAAATACAGAGATGTTCAGAGGGGAAACTACAGCCCTAACTGCTGGACAAGTTCTGGGAGGTTCCGAGCCTATGTGCAAGGCTTCTCAGAGCCTAGATTTGATAGTTGTTGCACTAGCTACTGTCCAGGGTTAAATGTCAGCCCATGAGCTGTAACAATAACTGTTGTAGGTACAGCTTAAAGTCCCTCTGGAGCTGTAACAAATTTAATTAATTCATTAAAAAGTTGCAATTTGTGGTCTGGGAGATGGCTGAGTTGGTAAAGCACTTGCCACAAGCATGAGTTTCCCAGAACCCCCATAAAGCCAGGTGCAGTAGCAGGAGTCCATCATCTCAGAGCTTTTTCAGGAGGCAGAGCCAGGAGGATCTGTTGGAGTTTGTGGGCCAGCTACTCTGGAATATGAAGCAGAACAGAGATCTTACATCATACAAGATAGACGGCAAGGACTGATTGTGAAGTTACCTTCTGAATTTTGCGCTCTTGTCATGGCACATGCATGCACACATGTACACACAGGTTTTTTAAAAGCTTAATTTTTCAGGCATGGTGTCATACCACCTATAATCCTAGCACTCAGGAGACAGAGGCAGGAGGATTGCTGCAAGTTCGAGGCCAGCCTGGTCTACAAATTGAGTTCTAGCACAGCCAGATCAATTTACGGATACCCTGTCTCAAGGGGGGGAGGAAGGGAGGGAGGGGAGGAGGGAGGGAGGGAGAGAGAGAGGATTAAAAGCTAAAATCCTATTATTAATCTCTTTGTATTTAAAGTATAAGTCTTTACATTCTGGCTATTAACCACTAAAAGATCAATGATCATTTTTGAGAAGTATCATTGTAAATAGATTATGCTCTTAAGTTTTTTACTTGACTTTGTAATTTCAGTGTATTTTCTTTGTCTTCTTAATTTTTGTCTTTTACTTGGCTCTCAAATCCCTTTAATGTCATACTTTATTAGATTCTTCATTCTTTACAGAATTGTGCTGGGGTTTTATTTTCTTATATATGCTTTATTATAATGATTTGGAGTGGCTGAATTTTATATTCTTTTCATCTTTTTCCTAGCTTGATACGGTTTTACATCAAGTAAGTTCTTGCTTGTTTGATGCAGGACCTTTCACTCTATTACCCAAACTAGCCTGGAACTCACAATGTAGCTCAAACTAGCCTCAAAACCCACGGCAATTCTCCTATGAGGGCCCAGCTTTTCCAAGAGCTTAAATTGCCTCCTGTTTGGATTCTGCAGTTTTTCCAGTTGGCTACATGATCACTAGAGTCTTGCTTATGAACCCCCATATTCTAACAGCATCCCTGCACCATGATATTCCCTGCTTCTGACTTTCCCTTGGTCTATCATTACTGGACCAGAGGTTGGTGTTAGAACCCAACCTCTGCACTGTTGTCCTGGTCTTGTCCCTTCCCTGGATGCCTCTTCTCTCTTCCCTCCTCATCCTTCAAGGGTCTTGTGATGTCCCACCTTCTTTGACCACCGCAGCAACCTATGATCTTCTCTTTCACCTAGACTATAAACAACCAGATAGCCATGCTGAGATAAGCAACAGCTGTTCTTACAGCGTTTGCTTATCTCTCAGCATGGTAGCTCCTCCATGGTCACAGCTCAGTCTGGTCTAACTTGGCCAGGTGTAGTGGTACAGGCCCATACTCTTACAGCTCCCAAAGATCTTGAGTTCTAGGACATCAAACTACATAGCTAGGGTCTATCAAAAATAAAAGCAAACTCATCAGTGTAGTGGCTTACATCTGTGCATTCCAGCATGCAAGAGGAAGAGGCAAGAGGATCACTACAGGCTGAAAGTCAGCGTAGGCTAAATAACAAGTCCCTGGTCAACCAGGGCTACAGGTTGAAACCCTGTCTCAAAACAAAGAGACTGACTTTGTTATCATGTCATATTCTGAAGGACATGTCTATATTCTGTTCCTGCCTACTATGCTATGGTAAGTATGAGTAAGGTTGAGCAATATTAATTCAAACTAGCCACTGGAGGTTTGTGACATACCCTCCCAGGATACAGTAAGCAATACTGCCTGATACAGATTTGTGGACTTCAAATAGTAAATTGCAGAGGAATCCGGCATAGATTTTGCAGCTTGAAATCATGTCACCTGGTAATTGTTCAGATTCTTCCAGTTGAAAAATGGCCCCACTCACAGTGAACCAAAAAGAAACCTCCAAGGAGTGTGTTTCATCATGCCTGACTCATGCACAGGTATATTCGTGGACAGGAGAACAGAATGAGGCCACAAAAACCTCTCCACTAGGTTAGCTGTGTGGAGACTCTACAAGGAAGCAGAAATGTATTTTATTAGAACTAATCTTGCAGCTTCTCAATACATGTGAGAGCGCAAATCTTCTTCCTAGAGAAAGAAACGGGAGAAAATGTGCACATAACAAACCAACCAGCCTGCCCAGTCACAGCCGCCTCTGATTTACGGCTCAGTCTGACAGTTTTAATTGAAAGCAGTTGCCTTTTCCCGACCCATCCCTGAGTGTGACTCATCAACGGTCCTCCAGGCCAAGTGTTTTCACAAAATATTCTGCATCTCCACGGCAACAGCCCAACACGGCCCGCTCTCTCTGTTGACTCAGGGCTGTGGAAGGGGAAATCTGTCTAACGAGTTGTAAATTAGAACCATTACTCAGAGGAAAGCACCCTTTGGCTCCAGAGAAGAGCTGTCACGTAACAGTGCAAGGAGCAGAGGAACACCAGGGAGCCCCAAACATAACACAATTGTTTCTTATTAAACCACTATTCGGTGCACGTCTCTGTAGTGAGCGTGGCCACAGGCAGCACTGGGAACACAGCTGGTAATTGTTGAAGCCTTAAAATCAAGCACCCCTAGTCTCACAGCACCAACTCTCCTCCTCCTCCTCCTCCTCCTCCTCTTCTTTTTCTTCTTCTGAAACAGGGTTTCTCTGTAGCTTTGGAGCCTGTCCTGGAACTAGCTCTTGTAGACCAGGCTGGTCTTTAACTCACAGAGATCCGCCTGTCTCTGCCTCCTGAGTACTGGGATTAAAGGCGTGCGCCACCACTGCCCTGCTTATTATTCTTATTTCACAGATGAAGTCAACGCTGCCGGAGTTTCAGGTTGCATACCTGGTGAACGACTGGACTTGATCCACTTCTCTGATTCCTGGATGCATCTCTCCCTTGCTGTATCTAATCACCCCTTATGGGGCCAGATGAGCCTCACAAGTTATCCTGGGTTTGCTTGATTGTTTTTCTGACTCTAGTTTGCTTTTATCAGGCTTCAGAGACTAAAGAGAGTAGGTTTCTAAATAGGTGTTTTCTGCTAAGCAAGCAGAGAAGTGTTTTAATAGAGACCTGGATGCTAAGATGGACGAGTACACTCTGAGGCATGGCAAAAGTTTTCTTGGGCCATCAACTAGCTCTGTCCTTGCACACAGCAGCTTCTTTGCTTTTACAGCTACCTGTGTGGTACTTGGCCCAGGCATCTCAGCCAGCCTACTTGTTATCACAAAGGAGTTTTGCAGGGGGCAGGTCAACTCCTGTCCACTCTCATGACCAGAAATGGAAGACACAGAACTGATCTTTATGACTGGGGGTGTGTGTGGGGTGCCATTGAGGCACTGAGCACAGCCTTACTCCTTCCTCAAAGCCCTCTTGAAATGTACTCACTTGCCAGGACATCAAACTGGCCACTTGAAGTGATTGAACTTGAACTATCAGGTCTGACTCCAGAGCCTTCATCTGAGAGTCAAGGAGAAAAAGGCACATTCCCTGTGTTCATTTAGCATGTGACTAAGAAGGAAGGTGTGAGTGAATCCTGATCCAAAAGCAAACTGGTGCTACCCTTAACCATCTTCTAGGCACAGAAGTAGCTTGAATATCCCTTCCTTGTCGGTTAATGATAGTCTCTCTCCTTTAAGAGTGAAGGCAGAGCATCATGGGCATCGTTCAACCCTCCCTAAAGTGCACATGCTGATGGTTTTCACTCTGCTCAGAGTTATGTGCTTATCCCTACAATTGACTTCAGAGCATTATCCAGGAAAGAAACACTGTTAACCACTAACAACCATTCCCAAGCCCCACCCCAACCTGTCTTCCCAGCCCAGGTAATTACCTATCAGCTTCCTGTCTCTGTATTTCCTTATTCTCAGTTTTTCTCCATCTCTCACTACAAGTCATATCCTTGACCAATGTCTTCCTGTTTCCCTTTCTCCTTTAATTACTCAAGCCTCCAGTACCCACCACCAACTCTGTCCTTCAGTGAGTTAGCTGTCTCACACGCCACACATGAATGAGGCATGTGAGGTCTGACTTTCTGTGTCTGGCTAATTTCACTTAACACAGTAGCCTCTGAGTTCTGCACAGATAACAGAATTTTGTTCTTTTCTTACAGCTCAATAGTATCCGGTTCTGTGTATGTACCGAGTTTGGTTTATCCTTGCATCTGCTCTCTTTGGTATCATTTGGGCTACCCATTGTGCTAGAAACACAGCAACTATGATGTGTCACATGCAAAACCCACCCGCCACAGTAAACAGTGTGGTTAATCTAGCCTCTGGGCTAGGCCTGCCTCAGGGAGGTCAGCAAAATGTGCTTGCCAAAACTGTGCTCATCAGAGGGCAGGCCCTGTAGCTGAATGCCTGGGCTGTCAACACCACTGCAGTTTAGGAGCTGTATGACTGGGCAAAACACTGCACTTCAGTTTCTTTGCTTGTAAATGGGGTACACCGATAGCCTTTTCCTTCTTTAGGTACTATGATCAAAGAAACTAATTCATGCCAAGTGCTTTTAACAGTCCTGGAATGGTGTGGGACAATTCTGTATTTTGTCAATTATGTTTTAAATAAATGCTGATTGGCCAATAGCCAGGCAGGATGTATAGGCGGGACAACCAGACAGGAAGTAGAGGTGAGGCAATGAGAACAGGAGAATTCTGGGAAGGAGGAAGCCCAATCCTCCCCAGTCCTGTCCAGACACAGGAGAAGGAAGATGTGACCTGCCCCGCTGAAAAAGGTACCGAGCCATGTGGCTAACATAGATAAGGATAATGGGTTAATATAAGTTATAAGAGCTAATACGAAGCCTGAGCTAATGGGCCAATCATTTTATAACTAATGTAGACTCTCTGTGTGATTTCTTTGGGGCTAAACGGCTGTGGGACCTGGTGGGAGGACCGAAACCAGGCAGGACAGAAACCCAAACAACACTGGGTTACCCTGCCACACACTTCAATTTTGAATTAAGGACTCTTTGTTTATCTGTGTTTAAGGAATTTGCACCTGAGTGTGTGTCCACAGCCACCTCACCTGAATATGTCCCATCTTGTCTAAATATGATATGTGGGGAAGGACAATGGGCTTACCAAGTATAGCACTCCCGTGAACAAACATGGAGTTCTACAGGGCAAAGTCACACAAATCCCATTTTTACTTAGCTGATTTTCAAAATGGACAGAGTTTCTTTATGAAAGTGATTCTGGGACTAGTGGGGTGTTTCGGCAGGCAAGGGCACTTGCCATGAGAGCCTGCCACTCTTAAACCAATCCCTGACACCCACAGAAAGGTGCAAAGAGAAACCAGACTCCACAAAGTTGACCCCTGACCTCCATATGCACATCATGGTATGCACATACACAAACATACATCATTGTACATATATGCACAATAACAATAAAATATAAAAATTGGGCTGCATGGGCTGGAGAGATGGCTCAGCAGTTAAGAGCACCAGTCTTTCCAGAGGTCATGAGTTCAATTCCTAGCAACCACATAGTGTCTCACAATCATCCATAATGAGATCTGGTGCCCTCTTCTGGACTGCCGACAGACGGACATAATAAATGTATTTTTAAAAATATCAGACTGGAAAAGTGGTTATAGTATACAGCTCATTGTAGAAGGCTGTTTGGCTTCATGCTTCCCTTCAGAGAGAGGGCACAGGCTGATGTCAGCTGCCACACAAGCTTGAGAACTACTAAATAGAGGGACCGAGGAGGCACAGTCTGGGGTAGGAAGCTAAGCAGGCAGCTCCATTTGCAATAACAAGAAACTTGAATTGAATTGCTCATTCATTTGGGAAGGAAATGCTGAGAAGGAAGTGCGGAAACCTCTACAGTCATCTGGCAAAGCCAATTTCAATGTTTAGAATCTACTCACAGCTGTATATAGTTACCAAGCAACTGTAGCCATGTTACCACATCCTTGGAGAAAATACATCACACACACACACACACACACACACACACACACACGCACGCACGCACGCACGCACGCACGTGCGCACACGTTAGGGACTGCAGACCACCAGACCCTGAATTTCTTGTAAACAACTTGTTTTCCTCTGCTCTGAGCAGCCTGCAGCTGCTCTGAGCACGAGACCCTGATGGCAGGGGCGTGGGTTCTGATGAGTCTGCAGCTGAAGGATCCCTAGAGCCAGGGTGTGACCAGAGCCCTAGATAAGCTGCCCCTGAGCGGTGGGCATTCTTGGCATTCTTGTCTCAAGGATGTACGCCTGGCCCTGTCTGTCTGTTTGTCTCTGTCTGTGTGTATATGATTTTAAATTTTCAGCCTAGTTCCCATAGGGCGTAGCTAGTAGAGTGCAGAATGGAACCAGTAAGTTTTACATACACACATACTCTTTCCAATGGATGGCCCTGACTCTTTCCCACCAATCTTTAATATAATTATTCACAGATCTGAAGCAGCTATGATATCACCATTTTTTCCATGGCGCTGGAGGTGAAAAAATAATGGAAGAAGTGTGTGTGTGTGTGTGTGTGTGTGTGTGTGTGTGTGTGTGTGGTGAGCCAGGCAACTGGAGAGGGACTCAATGGATCACGGTCAGTAATTGTAACAGAATCATGATGTACCTGAAGGGGACTGATTCAGGACTGAAAATCTATTACCATAAAAAGTGGGGTGCTGTGAGTACTCGCCAAAGTTTGGCACAAAATTGCTTAGGTTTAAATTCCCTTGTCTTTATTAGTCATGTTTTGTGTGTGTGTGTGTGTTTAAGATAAATTGCTTAATTTTGATAAGTTTTAATCTCAACCTATTTCAAAACGGGACTAATAGTAGATCAAATGTTGTAGGGTTATTGAAAGTTCCATTAAGTCTAAACAGATTAAATTTCTAGAAGAGTTGAGCAGCAGTGATCAAATGCCAAGTTTGCCATCATCTCTCCTAGTGGCAACCCTGATCTCATTGATCAGTAATTCTCAATAGGGATTAAGTCACTTCCAGAAGGAGTCCGCAAAATTTTTAAGCATCCCTTGTGAGTTGCCATAATGACTTGATGGGATGCACACTTCAGTGAGGTCATAGAAGTGGGAACCCCATCCATGTCCTCTGTATGTCCTCCCAGTTTTCATAAATTCAGTGCTTATGACTCTCTAAGCCTGGAGCTGAATTCCCTTTTGCAGTAAGCACAGTCTTTTTGTTGTTGATGATAAAGATCAAGCCCAGGACTTCATGCATGTACACAAACATTCTACCACTGTCCCACATGGCTAAGCCCCAAAAGCCTGCACTCACAGTTTAAATATTACTGACATTTCCAGGAATGCACCCATAATGTAAATAAGCTACAGAGAAAGCTAAGCTTCACATTGTTTGCAACATCTCTGAGAGTTGTTCAAACCACAGTTAGATAGTAACAAGCTTGAGTTACAAGTAGAACTCACTGCATTAGCCAGGGTCAACAGCAATGGCGACAACAGCAGATCTCTGTGCACTGGGGAGGCTCCTACTCCATCAGTATGTCTTCCAACAGCAGAGTGCTTGAACAATTGCCCAGTGGAACTAATTTTATTATAAATGATCTCCCCTTTATTTACCCTTACATGATGGTTGATTTTCCAGCCATGTCTATAGATGTAACATTGTTTGCAGCTTTTGTTTCAGGAGAGCAAATACAGCATGACAAAGTAGGAGAGCAGACTTTGTACTATAAGTAATGAAAGGATACACAGAACCCACAATTTCAAAAAAGAAAAAAATTCGTGGACTGGTAAGATGACTCGAGGGGTAAGGGTGTTTCCACCAAGCCTGATGACCTGAGTTCTGGGCCTAAAACTCATTTATTGGAAGTAGAGAACCGGTTCTTACAAGTTGTCTTCTGATCTCTGTGCATGTATACCATCACACATACACACACACACACACACACACACACACACACGTAAAACACTTTTAATAAAATTAAAAAAAATAGCTGGGCGGTGGTAGCGCACACCTTTAATCCCAACACTCGGGAGGCAGAGGCAGATGGATCTCTGTGAGTTCGAGACCAGCCTGGTCTACAAAAGCTAGTTCCAGGACAGGCTCCAAAGCTACAGAGAAACCCTGTCTCGAAAAACCAACAACAACAAAAAAAAGAATTAAAAAATAAAAAAATTCATTAATTGCCAATTTCTGCCAGTAACTAAACCATTTAGATAAATGAATGTTCAAACTGAGAATAGTCAGGAGAGACTGACATTCTGTGACCCCCGCGTTTGTCTGGGGAAGCACAGCCTCACGGTAGAGGAGAACTAGAAAGACACCATGGATGTGGGGGCAGACGTCTACGTTCACGAGAAACGGAAGCTCCTCCTGATGTAGAGCAACACTGCTTTATTAAGCTGTCAGAACCTGTGGGGATGAGCGACACCGTCAAGATGGGTTGTCTCACAGACCACACCTACTGTGTCACTGGCTTGGCTGCCTCTGGACCAATAGTCCCATGGCTGAAGTGCTGCGGGACCTGCAGTCCATAGTTACCATGTACATAGTCCTGGTTGGACCAGCGGCTCATCAGGGTCAGGAAAACAATGCTGTGTGCCCTGGGGATTACAGTGTCATCTCTGCCTGGAAGGGAGACCTGAGTGGCCTACTGAGCTGCCAAGCTGAAGCTGGCTCCCTAGAAAGGAGGGATCTTGTGACATCTTGAGCTTTGGCTCCCCAAAGAGCTTCACCAACACAAGAATTGTCTTCACAGCATATCAACATACAATTACCCAATCAATGAGAAGATACTTAGTATGGAAAGTTTGTTCCCTGGAAACCTTAAAACCCATTCCTGAAACATCAATAAATGAAAGGAAGGAAGGAAGGAAGGAAGGAGAAAGAGAGAAAGAAAGGAAGGAAGGAAGAGAAGAGATGCAAACTGTGTCGGTGTTTAATACAGTAGCCATAATAATGCTGCCCTTAGATGCCACATCCTAAACCCAGAACCTATAAATTTGTTAGCTTATACTGCTAAGAATTAAGAATGAAATTAAGATGAATCAGATGATCCTTTTTTTAAAGTTATAAACTGATTGGCCCATTAGCTCAGGCTTCTTATTAACTCTTATAGCTTATATTAGCCCATTTTTCTTGCCTATGTTAGCCACGTGGCTGGATACCTTATTCAGCAAGGCAGTCACATCTTGCTTCTTCTGTGACTGGGTCAGGACTGCTGAATCAGATGATTCTATGGCCTAATTCAGTCACTACAAGAGGCCAAAGCTCAGGAGTATATGTGACTGGCCTCTCAAAGCCACAGGGGTAAAGAAACAAAAATCAAACCTGATGTGGTGACGCACACACCTGTGACACCTGCACTCCAAAGAAAGAGGCCGAAGGCGGACTGGCCTGGGCCAGCCATAGCTGCACAGTGAGACCCTCTCTCCAAATGTAACCACGACAACGAAGAAAGAACGACAACAAAAAGAACAGAAAAGAGATTGAAAACGATGGGAGAGAGGGAGACAGGAAGAGAGAGGTCGTCTGTGCAGCCTTTGGAAGGCCAACAGCCCCCCTGCTGGTGTGTTGATTATAGCCTACCAAATCCCCAGGACACCCAGTTTTTTGTGACTGACAATATGCCTGAGAAACAGCTTGGAAGAGCAAAAGTTCATTTTGACTAGCAGTTTCAGAGATTTCAGTCCAAGGTCACTTTGGGCCCTAAGTGAGGCAAAATATTATGGTAGGATTCATACCAGTCAAAGAGAAACCTAATTCAGCACTCCCCAGAAACCTCATGATGCAGTTTTCTGTTTGTGAGGAAATCGGCCACTTCCCTTCTCCACACCTATGGTCACCTACGTTGGATAAAGCGCATCCAGCTCCCAGTGAACCCCAACCCCGTGTCAGCTCAAAGTCCCCATCCTGCTGACTACCATATAAGGTCACGAGACAGCCCTGCAGGATGTTCCCCCAATAAACCTTTTCTCTTTTAAACAAAACAAAACAAACCCTACAGAGTGGTCTAATTTTGCTTCAGTTCTTTGGTGATCAGTAGTGGAAATGCCAGACCACTCAGAATTCACACTGTCTTCACAAGAAGTACGGCTATGGTTCTGGATGTTGGGGAGAAGGTCTTGGCATTCTCTTGATTTTATTTTTCTTCCCTTCCCCCTCTTCTGAGAATTCAGTCTTTCATGCAGACAGGCTAATGGCCAGGTATCTGCTCCTCCTCCCTTGTCCTTCTCCACTCAATCGCTCTGCCCCCCCCCCCAGGTTTCCAAACTAGCATATAGGTGTAGAGTTTGAACTTGAGCCTCAGACAATAAGGAGCAGTCAAGCTCCCCTTTGGGTTAGGGATAACGAGCTGACAGTGTGCGTGGTAGCTGGGTATGTATCATTTCATGTCCTTCTTGGAGGAAGAAATAGACTTTCCTGGTAACTTTTGCTTTGTTTTTATATTACTTGAGGAGGCACTGGGATTTTTGTTTATGGCAATTTTGCTAACGTGAATAAACCAATAAAAACAAAAAGAAGAGCAGGTGTTGTTGTTATCGCTATCTGATGTAGCCCTTGAGTGGAAGCTGGACCTGCAGATCTTGGTTGGCTCCTCTTCCTGCAGGAAAGGAGGTCTGAAGAGTAGTCCTTCCATTTTAACTGAACTTTCTACGATTTCCTTTTTGGTGTATGTGTTTGGCGTGTTTGAACATCAGCTAGACACGTAGGTGTGGGGCCCACATAGGACACAGATGGCCTGGGATTCTCTGGAACTAGACTTACAGATGGTTGTGAGCCCACATGTGGGTGCTGGGAATTGAACATAGGTCCTCTGGAAGAGCACTCAGTACTCATAATCACTGAGCCATCTCTCCAGCCCTAGCATTAATTTTTCCCTTTGAAATGTTAAATTACTGTTGCGGGGGGGAAGAGGAAGAAAGGAAAAATTAGATATTTACCTTAAGTACACTAATGATATAAAGGGCCATGTCCCAAATACTGTCTGGAAACTGACCTTACTGCCCATGTCTAAGCTGATTTCATTGATGTCAGTTTTTCATAATAGCTTTTTTCTATATATATTTTTAATTTAATTTTCATTCATTCATTTACTTGTCTATATTTTTTGTTTTGTTTTTTGTTTTTGTTTTGTTTTGTTTTTAGGCAGGTCTCATGCTGACTTCAAACTCACTACAAGCCAATGCTGGGCTTGAAGACCTGATCTTTCCATATCCGCTTCTGGAGTGCTGATGTTCTGAGACAGATCATCTTGTATGTTCTGTGAGTGGGATAATGGCGTCACAGGGGTCCTGATGACTTTGGAAGAAAAAAGCTAGAGTCAGAAAAAGGATCAATTGTTACCTAAGAGCCCAAAGCAAGGGAAGTGGTGCCCTCTAGAGGTCAAAGAGGGGACAGCCTCCAGTAGACTACTGAGCCCTTTAGAAACCATGACCCAAGTCATCTAAACTAATGAATTCCTTTACTTCTAGGCTGCTGCCCAGTCATACAGCAGCATTAGAAAACTATTACATATCATTCTGGCTATTTGGTGCTAGCTGTGCTTTGGTCAGAATACATTCATGACAGTTTGTTAGCAAATTCTGTGGCTTTCGCTTTGTGTCTAGAGAGTGACGCTCTCATAGAATTTCAAAAGCAGCAGATGCCATCATTTAAAAAAGAAATTAGATGGTAGGGATAAGACAGCCCAGTTTTAAGCCTTGAAATTACAGAGTTCTACATAAACATGCAAAGGGAGCCATAAAAAACTGCAAGAATCTGCTGTTGCTTCTAATGCACCTCAGTAAAAGCTGGGAGGCTGCGAGTGTTTTCAGGAGGAACTTGCCCACTGAAAGCCCACCTTTCCCCTTGTAAAAAAACCATCCTGGAAGCCCAGAACCATAGCGTCTCATAGAAACGCATGGCCTGTAATTGACAGGCATGCAATGAGTATACCAGTTCAGGACATACATGCTGGTTCTCGGTATCGACGAAGTCAGGCTGTCTGGGGCGTGTTTCAGTTACAACAAAATTTTCACCAAATTGGACAACTGCAAATCTGTCCTGTAGTATTTGGCTTCCCCTTTGTGTATCCTCAACTATGCCTGAATTCATTTCACTGAACTTTGGTGTCATCTGCCTATTTTGAGAGATGTCACACGGTGTTGCCATGCAAAACAGCAATCAGGCTTCATTTGTTTTCCCCGGAATCCCCTCCCTGGCAATTCACCAAATCCTTTTCTTGAGATGTCAGCCTTAGAAACAGATGAGGGCAAGCTGCATGCAACAGGTCTTTTTATAATTGTGCCTTATTATTTTACAGTGGAGACTGAACTAGGCCTTCTTACAGAAAGGGTTTTACAGAACTACAGACACATGCCTTCATCATTATGACTCTTCCCAGAGAGGGACCAGAATGCCATCACTAAGGCTGTTCAGTGCACTGCTACATAAACATCACTCACATCACTGGAACACACACTAAAGATGCTTCTAGGAGAAGAGGCTGTGTGGGTGGAGCCACGCATACTTTCTACTCAGTTTGAATTAAGGAAAATAAGATATGATACCTATGACAGAGCATCACATACATCTGTCAGAGGCAGATTCTGGAAGCATGGTCCTGGGGGTAGTAATAGCCTGAACAGTAATCAACCAAAAGCCTCAGTGGCCCTCTCACATCCTTCTCACGTTTGAAGGAGGCTTTATTCTCTCTTCTCCTTTTGAATGGATGCATGGACATACATGTGTTCGCATGTGAGCATGTGTGACCCTTGTTGGAAACATAAATCAGTGCTTCCCACATGCTAAGTTGTTTCCGTCACCTGAGCTACTGTGTCATCCATCCGTCTTTCTCTTTCTCTTTCTTCCTTCTCTACTGGCCTCCCATAGAAACCCAGAACCATGCAGAAGACAGCATGTCTCACTGTTTCTGTGACAAATGTTCAGAATGGCAGGGTGTTCCATGTCTGGATGACAGCTATAAACTTTCGATATAACATAAAAGACCAAAGTGTAACTGAGGCAATGTGATTAAAATTAATGACCCTTTCTTAGTTTGTGATTAAAATTCATGAATCTGCTGTCTTAATTTGTTCTCCATTGCTGTGGTATAACATCATTACCATAAGCAGCTTGGAAAAGAAAGGTTTTGTTTCAGCTTCCAGCTTATAGTCCATCACAAAGGGAAGTTAGGGCAGGAACTCAAGCAAGTCAGGAACCAAAGAAGAGGCACTGAACAATGCTGCCAAAGGGTGGTTCTGTCCCGAACAGGCTGTGGACTTCCACATGAATTATTAGTCAAGAAAAGAACTAGAAAGGCAGGTGTAGTGGCCCACACCTTTAATCCCAGAACTCAGGAAGCAGAGGCAGACAGATCTCTGTGACTTAGAGGCCAGATTGATCTACATAGTGATTTCTAAGACAGCTCCAGCTATTGATAGACAGTCTGTATCAAAAAAACAAAATAGTGGGAGGGGGCAAGAAAATGCCTTAGAGATAGCCCTACAGACAATCTGATGGAAGCATTTCTCAAGTGAGGTTCCTGTCTCCAGGTGACCATAGCTACTGTAAAGGTCATGTCAAGGCAACTACCAAGCTGCTTAGAGAACAGGGTTGTTTGAATGACTGCTTGAATACTGCATATGGTCTTTAGAAAGTATACGATTGGGCTGGAGAGACACTAATGCAGTTTAGAGCATTGACTTCTCTTCTACAAGAACCAAGTTTGGTTCCCAAAACCCACATGGAAGATATCAACTGTCTATTCCTCTGGTCCTAGGGAATCCTAAACCCTTTTCTAGATTCCTCTGGTACATGTCACATAATTGCTACACACAAACACACACATAAATGCAAGCAGCCAATAAATAAATAAACAAACAAACAACAGACAAATAAAATTCAAAAGAGTTAAGTAGTCTTTTTGAGCTGTTTCCACATCTTGGAAAATCCAACTGTCCAGGCAGGAGGGGAGTCAGATTTTTCTGAGTTTGTCCCTGGTTCTAGAATGACAACACATATGAGTATAATAATGACACACATTAGATTCTGTAACTAAAAAAAAAAAAAGAAACAAAAAACAAAAGAAAAGAAGACATGAAGTTAAGAAAAGGCGGGGTTACATTTGGAGGTGCTGAGGAGGAATGTGGATGAATAGGATCAAGATTGATCGTGCACATGAGTGAAATTCTCAAAGAATTAATAAGAAAAGTGTATGGGAAAATGATAATCTATATAAGCCAATGAGAGTTCAACAAGATGCCATGGATAAATTGTGCTCCTTTCTTGCCTGTCTCCATCTTCAAAGCTCCTCAATAAGCCATGGTATTGACTACTCAACACAGGTGAGCGCAGGCCACTCAGAGCTCTACATACCTCATGAACACAGCAGTAAGAAACTGCAAAGCATGGTCCTGTGACAATAATCTGTCCTTTGCTCTTTCTACCATGGTCTTTTCTTCTGTGTTGGTAGAAGAGGGTTTCAAGGACCGTGGTTTACTGTGGAATGAGAAACCTTATGGGAAGAGCCCATGATTCATGCTCAAATGGTCTCAGTTCCCCCAATGAGAGGCAACTTCCTCACACAACTCTCCAGGAGCTCAAGGGAACACTGGAATTACCATGCAGCCATCTTTCTTGCAAATGAGGAGTCTAGAAATGATCAAATATAGACTTTTCAAATGACAAATTTGAGGGAGTAGAGACATGACTTCAATGACACTAACCCATTTGGTGTAAAGAAGCAGATGACACTTTGGGAAGTCTAGGTAGAGAAACGAAAATGAGCAACTCAAAACCTACTGATGGATGAACAATATGGAGGAATGAGCAGCATTGGAGACAGTCTTATGGAGGGCTAGGCTGGCAATTTCTGAGCTTATTGAATCATTATACATATCTCAGTGTATTCTAGTCATACGGAGTCTCTCAAAGACAAGACGAACCAGAAAGAGATGAGAATTTTGGGAAGTATTTTATCACTTACTTTATTGAAGGGGAAGCATCCCTAAGCCTCTTCTTTGATACCTGACAGATATATTCTGCACCCCACAGAAACAAGAATACTCTCACTTTTAAGGCCCAGCATAGTAAGCATAGAAGTTCAAAGTTGAAGATGACAGAACTCACCAGTGAGGATGAAAATTATGGGGTATTGAGAAGCTGAATCTCCACAGTCAGCATGATGGAACTGAGAAGTATTAAGAATCTTTTCAAAGCACACCCATAAGTGGAACTGGGGGAGTGTTTTCTAGTACTATCGGATGGGGAGAGGTAAGACCACCAATGATGGTTGGTGGAACCATCCCAGAGACTATGAGTCTGGATGGAATAAAAGGCAAGAAGGAAGATAGTCACACTCAGAAGTTCCTACCTGGCTCTGCTTCCTGCCACAATATTTGAATTCTTCTACCCTGACTTCCATGGTGAGATGATGAGGGATGTCCTTCTGTATATGTGTTACTTTTATTGGTTGATGAATAAAGCTGTTTTAGCCAGTGACTTAGCAGAATAAAGTAAGGTGGGAAATAGAGAAAGTAGGCAGAGTCAAAGAGATGCCATGTAGTCACCAAGGAAAAAGATGTCAGAACATTACTTACCAGACTACAGACTCATGGTAATATGTAGATTAAGAGAAATGGGTTAATTTAAGATGTAAGAGCTAACTAGGAATATGCCTGAGCCATTGTCCAGTGCTATAATTAATATAGTTTCTGTGTGATCAGGTCTGGGTGAACAGGAAATGAAAGCACAGTTTCTGTCTACAAATGCCACCCAATGTGGGATAAGAATTTCCATAAAGTCTGAGAAAGCTTTAAAAAAAAAAGAAAGAAAAAGATTCTCGACAGAAAAGAACAGAGTCAATCACAGTTTCTTGGTGGCAGCACTGTCTTGGGTGGACTCTGTTTGCTAGAGGCAAGCAGAAGCACTGCTCCTTTAAGAGAGGTTTCCTGACTCAGCATTAGTGGCAAAAACTTCGCAGTTCTTTTAAGAGGTCCTGCCACAAAACACTTAAATGGTGTTTAGAAGTAGCTGGCAGCATATTTCCTGGTGGTGGAATGGACCTTGAAACTCCACAGAGTTGTGGCAATAAACATGGCTATCACTAGTACCTTTGCCATGAAGCCAGACTCTCAGAGAGCTAAGAAATGGGGCTAAGAATGTTCCAAAGCTGCAACTTTAATCCTAACCATGCTGCTTAGCAGATTAAAAACTCTTTTGTTCAGAAAAAGATAGAGATAATACAGTAAAGACAGATTCAAATGAAAAGAGAAAAACAAAAACAAAACCTCCAAACAGTTTACAGTATGTTTAAAATATAAGTAGGCTTGGGAGAGAAAAGAAAAAATGATTGAGAAAGTCCTTATAAAATAAATAGAATAGCTGGGTATGGTGGCACATGCCTTTAATTCCAGCACATGGGAGGCAGAGGCAGGAGGATCTCTGTCTCTGTAAGTTCAAGGCCAGCCTGTTCTACAGAGTGAGATCCAGGGTAGTCAAAGCTATGCAGAGAAACCCTCAAAAAGCCAAACATTAAAAAATAAAAATAAAAGAAATAGAGTAAAAAAAATAGCCACGGAAAATACACGAAGAGTCTAGATTACGTATATTATTGTGTTTTCTTTGAATTTTTTGACTTTGAATGGGCTAACTACAGAGTGACATTTCATTATATAGGCTGCTAAGCTAAACCAACATATATATTTTAAAGATATCTTGACTTCAAAATTTAAATCTAAGGACATGTTACTTTGGGAAAGAGGTTATTTTATTTATTTATTTATTTTTTGTTTCCACAAAGGATAGAAAGCTGTGGATTCCTTACCAGCTAATATGGTTTGATCAAACAAGACCCCTGAATGGATGGCCGAGGTAGTCCAACATCCATGACATCTTCAGGACTACTGGCTGAAATGGACCAGCCACACAGAATGTCCCATGAAATACCTGATTAACAGTGCCCCCAATCAGCAGGAAGTAGTCTAAAAAAAACTATGTCCAAATTCCCAAATATTGTTTATAAATGTTTGTTTTTATTTAAAGGGGCTGATTATAAATGTTTAATAGTCACAGTCAAGGTATTTCTAAAGAAAAAAAAAGGGAATGATATAGAAATAAATACTACATTGGTATGGACTTTGATTTATTGATATAAATTTAAGGTCAATTTTGTTATATGTATATTTCTACTCTTGTTTAAGGTATTATGCTTATACAACTCATTTAAACATGTAATGCATAATTAAAAATTATGGATTAATAGATAGTCATCTATAATAGTCAAACTGTAGTCATGTTAGGCTTTCTAGATATACAGAGAAATATTTCAGATAGACAGGCATTCTTCAAACATTTCAAAGACCTACAGAATATGGTATTTAAAATGTTTTAAGAACTTAGACTTTTCTCAACAGTGAGACATGTCATCTTATGGCAGCACCAATTACTTCAGAGAGGTTGATGGATATTGTAAAAACTCACTATGGAATTTGCCTTCAATGGGACAAAGCTAGCCATTTGGGTGAGAAACTGCTCTTGCCTGGACTGCTTGATGGTGTGCTGTAGGAATGGGACATGCAGGACCCACAGAGAAGTGACCACTGCAATTTTCAAAAGATGGATGGTCCTTGAAGGTTTCTGCTTCACAGAAGCAACTGCCAGACATTCCGCAGGACACAGAAGAAAGCAACTGATAAACTTTGCCAGTACAAGGCAGAAGAGATATTCAAACTTCCTGCTTTCCATAAAGTCTGCCAGATATTACCAGCCTATAGGCTGAAGACAGGCGCTCCAACATTACAAAAGAACTTTGGGTGACTGTCCAGGCAGCGAGATGTCTCTGTCATTTCTAGAACTTTGGAAGTTGCTACAATAAACTTCCTATTTACTTAGGTAATATCATATCATTCTTGGATCTTTGAAGGATTGAAGAGTAGATAGTTATGATTACAGTTTTCCTTAGTTATGATAAAAGATAAATTAGATATAAAACTTTAGACTCACAAAGATAGGATAGATGATAGAGTATTTTCCTTAATTTGCCAAACGTAAATGAACTAAATATTATAACTATAATTCTTGCATATGTAATTTTACTATGGTAAAGTTAAAAACTTCCTTTGTAATTAGACAGTTAAGGGATATGATGTGGGAAGTCCTTCTGTATATGTGCTGCTTTTATTGGTTGATGGATAAAGCTGTTTCAGCCAATTGCTTAGCAGAGTGGGAAATTTGAATATCTATATCTATCTATAGCTATATATATATAGAGAGAGACAGAGTAGGCAGAGTCAAAGAGATGCCACGTTGCCACCAAAGGAGAAAGATGCCAGAATATTACTGGTAAGCCACAGCCTCATGGTGATATATAGATATAGAAATGGGTTAATTTAAGATGAAAGAGCTAGCTAGGAATATTCTGAGCCATTGGCCAAACAGTGTTGTAATTAATAAAGTTTCTGTGTGATTATTCATGTCTAGGTGGCTGGGAAACAAAAGAACAGTCTCTGTCTTCAGTGTGAGACCCCTGATGAAAAGAAAAACGCCTCTTCCTGGTTCATGTTTATGAGAGGAATTGGTGTAACACCCCAATAAGGTTAAATGGAAGCTGTGTAGGAATGGACACCATCTGTTAATTTCTGGAAGATGAAGCACATTAAGCAAAATACCCTTATGATGGCTATTCTTGGTTCCCAACAGGACTACATCTGGAATTAACTAAAGTTCTAGAATGGAGGGCACACTTGTGAGAAAATTTTTGCTTAAGTTAAAGTAGCTAGATTTACTTTCAATATGGACTTTGGAGGTAGAAAGACACAAACATTTAATCTGGATCTCCAGGCCTGAAGACACACATTTAATTGGGCCACAATTTCTGCTGGAAGCCTATAAATGGACATAAATGGAAGAAGGAAGCTGTTGCCCTTTGCCTGCTTGCCCTCACCTCGCAGCAGGTCCATTCATTCACTGCCATTAGAAAATTCTTCTTTGGAATTCCAGCATAGACTGAAGACAAGCCAACACGTCTAACCTCCTGGACTGAGAAGTACCGGATTCTTGGACTCGCCCTTCACAGGTAGCCATTGTGGGATTAGTAGGACTGCAGCCCTAAGTCATTCTTATAAACCCCCCTTCTTCATATATATAGAGAGATTTATTGTAAGGAAATGTGTTACAGCTGTAGACCTGTAGAGATATCCTGACTTTTGGGGAAGCCAGGCTATACTTAGAGCCACAATAGGACAGCTCTGGAGGGTAGAGCCACAGTAGGACAGCTCAGTTCTGGAGGATAGAGCCACAATATGACAACTTTGGAGGCTGGATCCTCAATAGGACACCTCAGCCCTAGAGGAAAGGTATACTGAAAGCCAGGCTACCTGAAGCTGGGGTGCGGTGGGGGATGGCCTCCCTGCGGGATATATCAATCCTGTTTTTCTCCTAGAGAGCCGCTACAGATGAGCTCTGCTCTGTTCCCTTAAAGGAATGTCCTAGCAGAGCTATCTGTTTCTTCTCCTGCCCAAGATGTTACTTTGTTTGCTAACAGTCTGCTGAAGGGAAGCCCCTGCAGAAATGTAGCAATTTACTATAGCTCCAGTAAAAAGTTGTTACTTTTTCTGCTTGGCCTTGCTCAGCTG
>PVIU01010552.1:0-69519 GCA_004026605.1 Ondatra zibethicus | reverse complement strand
AATATTCATCCTCCAAAATGTTATTTTTCTATGTTATTATTGATAGCAGTATTAACCTATTGAGTGCAAAACAGTCTTTCCTAAGCAGCCAGAGTAAATATGGTGAGAACTGGGTAGGTCCGGGCCGATACCATGTACATACAATGCCTCAGATAAAGGGTTCACAACAGCCCTGGGAGCCACAACCTGCCTGACCGATTCTGAACCCCAACTCAGCATCTCGCTCAGAAGACACCTCACATTCTCTTGCCTCATTGGTCCCATCTTTCAAACAGAAGATTCTTAGAGTTAGATGTCAGGACTACTAACCGTGGATACATTTAAAAGCTAGAAAACACACCTGAAAAGGTGGGAGTGTGGCCGAGACATGATGGCTATGCCCCTTTAACTAGCACTAGGTATTTCCTGAGCATCCTGTGTACATAAAGGCTTCCATAAACACCTTGGGGCAGAAATCCATAGAGTAGAAAGGAAACCAAAATATCCTTTGAATATTCGAGCCCCCTTCTAATGTTAATCCCTTGACACTCTCTTTAGGACTCTATACATTGAGTCAACAGCTTAAAAACCCAGCCTATGTATAATATTAAACCCTCTGAGCATTACATAAACTCCAGTCTACTCTCCCATATCATTCGATTTCAAGACTTCTCTATGCTCCACAGGATGAAGATTGAGAGTCAATAATATATATAACATAATATCATATCATATCATATCATATAGTTGTACAGTAGCAACAGTACTGACTCTTCACCAGGAGAAAAGCATTCTCTACACCGTCAGGCCATGGGCACCATAGGTCATTTTTGCCTCAGATCTTATGTTCTCATCAAGTCATATGCTTCTCAGCTCTGTCTTCACAGACTGACATGGAAAACGTGATGGATGATGTGCAAAGCCTGTTCTGCAAAGAAATCTGAAACAAAGGGCCTGGCATGTTGCACAGCAGCTCAGCTAAGCTACTGTCATGGCAGATGCACAGTAATTCAAAGGTTCCATGCACCGTATATCAACGTTGCAGCACTCTGCTTGCTTGTCAGTCCTTCTCAGACAATCAGTGTTCATGATGCTCTCTGGCTGTGAATTCACATCAGAGGCTCTCCAGCTCTAGGAGCTCAGACAGTCTCTGCAATGGAGACAATGACAGGGAGAGAGGGAAGCTCCTTCTCCAACCCTGGAGTCACCAGCATCTGTTCTCCAGAGCGCAGCCTGGACAAGTGGCAAACAGCAGGTGTTACGTAAGGTAAACAGCTTTTCTAGAAAGCTGAAAAGTAAGAACAGGGGCTTAAAAGAACGGAGAGAAAAAAACAAAAGGAAACATAAAAACAGTCACTCACCACCTTCCCAGTCCTCTCACTGCCATGTTGAAAACAAAGACATCAGCAACCCAAAGGGTGGTATAAGCTAAGGCAAAGACACTAAGGACTGAGAGGCACCAACCAGCACCTGTGAAGACCTGGATGAGGCACGGTGTTTCAATCTATCAGTACAGACTAAAGGAAACTCAAGAGAAATGAAATGCAAAAAGCAGAGTAGGATTAAATGGTCAAAACAGGTTATAGATAGCATGGAAGCTAAAGGGAGAAGATGCCACCCACAGTCAGACTATAATGTTGCTTTTCAAAAGAAAAATAAAATGAAGATGACCGACAATTCAATTCTTAATGTCTTGACCATGCGGCCTGACTGGCAGAGTCAGGAGAGCAGCAGAAAGGGACATATTTAGAGAAAACAAAAAGCCACTGTTGCTTTCCCTGATTTAGGAGGGCCCTATGAGACTGAGTAACAAAATGAAGCCGACCCTGCACAGTAAGGTAAAATGATGGACATTTGCATACCTGAGAGCCATTTCCAGGCATTTCAGCATTGGCTCAAGCTGAGCTAAGTATTGTGAAGAAAGTCTCCCTGGCATTATTAAGCACAGTGCATATACACAAGACGTGCCTTTATGTTGGTGGAAGGCCGTTTCTTGGTCCTGGCCACCCAGAACTGAAATAATCACACACAAACTATATTATTTAAATCACTGCTTGTCCCATTGGCTCTAGCTTCTTATTGGCTAATTCTTACATATTAATTTAACCCATTTCTAGTAATCTGTGTATTGCCACATGGTTGTGGCTTACTGGGTAAAGTTCTGTCATCCATCTTCGGCGGAGCTGCATGGTTTCTCTCTGACTCTACCCTTCTTTTTCTCAACATTCAGTTTAGTTTTCCCTGCCTAGCTCTGTTCCCCTATACCTCTCCTACAGGCCCTAAGCAGTTCCTTTATTAACCCATGGTAATCACGGCATACAGAGGGATTCCCACATCACCCTTATGTACATGTTTGTACTGAAAAATAAAAACAATGGGTGGAAAAGGGATGAAAATATCCCCATCTCTGCCAAGACAGCAAATCATTACAGGTGTTCTCTAGTACAAACGGTATATATCTCTTTAAACTGCTGTATAAGACAAAGAGCCAGAGAAGTAGAGAAAAGAGGAAGAGGGGAAGGGAGGGAGGGAGGAAGGGAGGGAGGGAGGAAGAGAGGGAGGGAGGGAGGAGAGGGAGGGACAAAGAGTTAGTTTTACTACTTTATCTGCTATGCATTTCTTTATGGTCTACCTTCCTCTCCAGTTACAATAAAATACGGAGGAGGTCAAAGGCCCTGAGTCATACTTATTCTTAAAACAAAAACAGTGAATGGCCGATGACAGATGCTCAAACACTGTTTGAGTGAATGGATGCATTCATGAATGCATCTTCTGTACTGAACTGATGCTTGTTATCTTTTTTTAAATAAAATCCTGAAGATGCTCTAATTTAGCTAGAATAGACATATTTCCCTGTTTAACATATAATCAAAGAACTGGAAATAACTTTCTGCTTTCAAATTTAGACATTCAATACATAGCTAAAGTTCCAAGGCTGTTTGCTCTCTAATTGTGTCCTCCCAACACATATATGAAGAAATACAAAGCTATACATACAATTGATCACTTATATTGAGAATACTACAACTGAACTAGAGGTAGGTTGTGTGGAACAGTACACGCAAGTGTACTGTATTGAAATCATTTAGTTTTACTCTTCAAAATAAGGGAAGAAACTTTGAATTGCAAAGATGAAATTTCCAGTTTGGAATATTTCAGTGAAGGGAGAAAAGAAACGGACTCTGATCAGGTTTGAGGCAAACTCAAGGTATGTTTGAAAAGTATGCATCACTACGTAAAATATCATACTCATGCTGTTGAAACTAAGATCATGCCACCCTTCCTGAATGAGATTAAAAGGATGCAAGCCACTACCATGGGTGCCCTAGAGAAAAGGAAAGGCAGGGAAGTGTTTTGTCAATGAATCATGTTACTTATACTTTGAAGGTTTTCAGTCAGAAAGATTGGTAAGTCAGACCATGATTGTGTGGCAGCTCTTCTCTGTCCTGTGCATGGTAGAGCTTCTATAGAACACTTCTTTCCATATTAGGGGCCGAGGAGGATGGACTTGAGGCTAAGATTCCCCACTGCTAACTAACAGTATCAGAGAAAGTAGTTCTGAAGCTATGGGAGTCAAAACAGGAAAAAAAGAAAGTGCAAGACGTCTGATGCATCCTACGAATTTCTTTCAGTCAGAGGGAGATAACCACAACCCTCCATACATGTTCAGCATTTCAAATTCACCACCATCTTTCACCTAAATACACTGTTGGAAGGGAAGCAAATGCAGGCTAATATTTTCTCATCTGCATTTGCTTCATGGAGAAACTCAGGGTGGACAGGTTTATATAAGGTAGGTCAAGAGGCCTGCCAGAAATAGAGCCAGGCTGCAAAGGCAGGCAAGGGCTGAATTCGTGAGTACTCTGTTATGCCAACTCCCTTGCAGCTATAACATCTAAAGAGTTCACTTTTTATGTATTGTGTTCAGTCACTGACAAGAATAGTCACTTTTGCAGTTGAAGAGATGGCTAAATGAGCAATTAAATGAAGTCCGAGTTTATAGAATTTCTTTCCCTTCTGGAACACTGCGTGTGTTTTCTTCTATATGCAATAAGCCATTTCATGAAAACCTGCGTGCTGAGAGGAGGGGCACAAATACTCTGTGAATGATTTTTCTGTTTATTTCTGTCCTGTCTTGAAATGAAAGGAAGAACTGTAGGCCTAGAGCATTTTCATCATCTCGAGAATGGCTTTAAAAAACATCTCACATCTGTTGCTCTCTTCGGCCTCAGTCTCCAGGCCCAGTGGTTACAGGAGTGTACCACAAAAACTGGCTCCTCCAACAAGCTCTTAAAAAGACTCTAGACCCAGTGCGAACTCCATCAGCTTCGCTAGGGTATTCTACTTCCTAAAAGGTGGGGACATCCTCAGGGCAAAATACCAGCACCCTGATGGACCTGTTACTAGAATAAAGGGGCTTCTATTTAAAATGTGAACAGTTTGAGTCCTAAGATTAGAAAATTCTTCATGAGGAAGACTGAACACGGGTGTCAGAGATGGCTCAGTGGTTAAGAACACTGCTGGTTCTTTCTAAAGCCCCAGGTTCCAGCATCCACCCGGCGGCTTAGAACCAACTGAAACTCCAGTTCCAGGAGATCCAACACCCCCTTCTGGCCTCAAAGAATACACACATATAGTTCAGAGAGAGACATGCAGTCTAAACATTCATACATATAATAATTTTTAATAGGTTGAATTGATGATCACATAACAATATAAACAAACATCAAAAAAAGTTTCATGAAAAGCTGAGGTTACATCTTACTTTGTCTCATGCTACAGATGTTAGAGGGTATCCTTTTGCCCAGGATGCCAACAGGACACATTACTATGCACAGAACATTAGTCTAAAAACCATCGCCAAGTATGCAAACTGTGACATGAACAAGGAGCAAGGGAAGAATGCAGCACAGACAGTAGAAAGAAGATGTGAGAGATTCAGTTTCTGATAGACAGTGGAAAACCATTGCCATTGGCACTGCATATACTTTCTTAGGCTGGACATCAGCTCTCGAAACTCTCACTGTGCCCCGCATTAGGTGGTTCTTCCAAGCTGGTCCAATCACTTCCTAGCATTGCTCCGATCCACGGAGAAGCTGTTCACGAAAATCCAGAAAAACATGTGTGTCCAGGGAGGCTTATATAATGTCCATAGTTAGGAGAGGAGTATCCTTTCAGTTTGTCCTTCCCAACAAACTTTGCCTAGATTTTGTCACCTTTAAGACAGTCATGAGAAATTATCAGGCTTTGGGATAACAGATGCCATGTCTTGCTTAGCAATGCAAACTATCTGTATCGGTGGCTGGAACAGGTGTGATTCTTATTAACATATCATCAACTTAAACTAAGAAATTTAAAAAGTACTACATTAGACTTTTCTACATCTGGGTAACTTAATCATTTGCTATTTTTATGTTCAGGTAACTTAATAATTTGTCAGCAATGACTAAGCATCTACAGGCTGCTAAGCACTGTGGTAGACCTAACACATGAAATGGAGACCTGTGGAGGTTAAAGCTGAATACAGGAAGAAGACAATGCTCAAACTGTTGCAAAAGGAAGGCAATGAACAAATGGTTACCCATATACTGTCGACACTGTGGGAAGTTTTCAATGGTAAATTTAGGGTACGGGAGCCATTCCATACAACTCTGATAGTGTCCTTTCCAGGAACCACTTATCAGAGCACGGAGACAATTGTAATAAGAACTACTGTGAAGATTGCTAAAGACGGAGAAATGCAAACCCACTGCAGTTTTACTTGTACTGAGGACTTAGAAGTGCATCTTCCAACTCTGACCTCCATCCATGCATGCACATTATCTGCTGATGACATGTCCACATATCATAGAGCATCCCTTGATTTTGAGTACACTGACTGCTGACTCTTTGCCATCATGAAAGAGACTCCGAGATCTAAGCAGCACCATCCACGTAGGTAACTAGTCAACAAGTAAACAGGAGAAGTCTGAAAATTACATATACAAAAATGCATCCACCCAAATGTATGACACACATATAGGTGTATAAACACACATGTATAGGCATATAAACATATTCATGCTTGCATTTGGAGGGACGGAAGGAGGTATTTCTCATTACAATCCTTTTCTGTAGCAGCAAAATTTCAATTCGCCCATTACCCTTTACTAAACAAAGTTTTATATGTTAGAAGAAGAGATGGGAGGGAAGGATGGGGACATATAAGTTGTTTCTTCACAGTTAGAATGGGGAAAAAATCACCACTAATGCACAAAGGGCAAGAAGGACCATTAAATGATGACAGTACTTAATATCATGACTTGTAGAACTGGTATCAGCAGTATCAGATAAACGTATGTGACTTTAATGAGGCCCTGCATTGACATCTAAGAGAAAATGATAGCATAATTGTTACTTAATGTTTTGTCAGCAATCATACAAGAATATGAGATGCATGCAACTGAAGCAGCATATTTACATCTGGCTTCCTATATAAAGAAAGCTGACACGAAATCCTAGACCGCATGTCTCTTCTCTATCCATCATAAAGGACTATAAGAAAATCCTAGAAGGAAATGCCATGCGGCTGCTTTATAAGTAGCTGAAAGATCATTTATTTATGATAGCATTTAGTAAGTGCTTACTAAGTACCAGGTACTATTAAAAAAATGTTAAATATAATATCTAACCTTCATAAGAAGCAGGAGCTGTTAGTCTTCCATTCCTATAGCAGAGAAGTTCACTCACTGGTCAAATGCCACACAGTTGGCAAACCCCAAACACAATGAACAAGTACAATTCCTCTCACAATGTATTGGGAGAAAAGGAGGGCAAGGAGGGGGAAATGTAAATGATTCAGGAAAAAGTCACACAGTGACACTATCCAAAGAAACATCTAAGAAAGAATATAAATTATAAGACAGAGTAGAAAATAAAAGGTCCTTAGAAATATGGAGTGAAATTGCACTGCTGCGTTTAAATGAAGGAGTAGTGAGGGGAGTCTAAACTCTAGATGAAGCTGAGGCCGAATAAAGCATAGAATGAAATGGCTTAGCTTGCTCTACACAACTTTATTCACGTCAGTAGAGGCTGGTCTCCTTTAGGATGAGTTCATGTTCTGAAATTCTTTGACTAGAGTTAACTATGTAATAGTCACAGTAAGGGGAGTGGAAGCTTCCCGAGAGAGGTGCTGAGTCCATGGTGAGGATGCAGACTAGTATGCAGAGATGACAAGTCACATGGCGAGAATTCATGTGATAATGTACCCATCCGGTCATCAAAAAAGGAGCAAAAGAGTGAAGGTGAGACCCTGAGCTGGCACACACCTAATGTACCCTGAAGATCCTGACCTCTACTTCCTACTTGACGAAGCCACTACCCTGGGGCATAACTCTACAAGGATGGGTTCCTAGAAGATTTGTTTGGAGTCAACTCAGAATTCTTTTTAAAGAGACCATATTACCGAATGAGCTGGGCCAGGGTTTAAAGAACACTGAGAAGTAAAAGATGAACTTTTGTACATTCCCCCCACCATCACAGGAAGCGCAGAGTCAACCACAAATACTGTATTTTCTAGAAGTTTCTAAAGGACTGTAAAGTACGTGATTTGCAGAAGTCGTTGATTCTGTACATGGGGCCGGACTGTTTTGTGAGATTGAGGAAGCGAATGGTGGTTGACTTCCTGGAGTGAGTCACGGCTGTAACCCCCTTTTACTGTATTAATAGAACAGGGGGAAGTTTCCAGGAAACATCTATTACCACAACCACCAGAATAGAACAGGTGGCGGGTGACTTAATCACCAAACAGAAAGGGCTCATCCCCTGCCTTCACCAAAGCAATAAAACAATAAATCAAACCAATAGACTTTGAAATGTGTTAACATCTTTTCATAATTCCAGAGTTATGTTTTAAGGCTATACAAGATTTTACATTAGCAGAAATGTCATACATGATTACACATGATCCAAATACAGAAGAAATAAGTAGTCCAATAGTTAACTATTCATTTGTTCCTTTGAATCTGAAATTAACAGTGGAGACCAACTGTGTGCCAGATTCATGGTCCTCAGGAAATAAGAGTTGAAAAAAAAAAACAAAGTGAAAGCTTCAAAGAAGACTGATCCCTGCTGGCTGTTACAGCAATGTTTTTCATTCTGCTTTGAGACAATCCCATCATGACCACTAAAATTCTAGTTCTGATCTGTGCCTCGGGAGTGCACCTCTGTTAAGTCTAATAAATATCAACACATAGGAGACTTCAGTCTGGCTGCAAAGCCATGACCGGCTCCTCTCTTTCCTTGCCTCGTACCTGGAAGGAAGCAGTGTGGCCGTGGTAAGTCTTCATCCAGGCCTGCGTCAAGTGAAAAACTAACAAACTTATTTCTTAAAATCAATGTGAGAACTGAGAGAGGTGAACAAGATTTGGAATGGTGTTGAGCACAGAGTTAAAACTCGAGAATCTTGATTACAGGTCTCATTAGTATTATTACAACAGGGATCCTAAGAAGAGGAGTCTCAGTCTGTCGTAGGGACAGAAGCAGCTCTAAGGGCATACATGCCAACTGATCTCTATTTGTTCACTTGTGATCCATCACCTACTGCAATGAAACTATGTGGGCCAAAAAAATGAAAATGGTGTGCTTTTCCTTTGGTCGTATATTCAGTGCGGAATTTGAACCCACAGCCTTATACATGCTAGCCAAGTACTCTACCACTGAGCTATATACACTCCCAGGCCCTCAAAGGATATTATTTCAGGTACTGTCATCAGATTACACCTGATTTGATGAGTTTATTGTTTAAGCTCTGTGAACACTTTCAACTAATCAGTTCCAAACATCTTACAGTGAGTGCCATACATTGCAGATTACAGGGAAGCAGGCAGAAACAACAGAATTCTTCCAGGACATTCCCCTACAAATTATACCTATGAAGAACCTGACTATGGTATATATGTTTGTGTGTGTGTGTGTGTGTGTGTGTGTAATATTTTTCCTATAACATAGGAAAAATACATGACCAGTAATAGGGCAATGGTGATAAAAATTATTATGCCACTTCAGTAACTTTAATAAGATGTGGCTAAAAGTGGTGAGATATTCTTATTGTATCATAGTAAATGAAAATGTAAAATGATGTCTATTGCAAGCTGCAAATTATAAAAACTACAGACCTGGGGATGAAGCGATGACTGAATAGTTACAAGTTCTTCCTGTTCCTGTAGAAGACTAAGTTTGTTCCCCATCTGCCACATTGGATGGGTTGCTTACAATTACCTGTAACTCCCAACTCGCGGGAACACCATATTCTTTTGGACTCTGAGGGTACAAACACTCACCTATGCACATACACACACATACACAGTTAAAAAGATAAGCCTTTAAGAAAATTATAGACATATAACGACAAGCAATGATTATAAAGAAATGGAGCTATCAAATCGCAAAAATAAGATGTGGGTTTATTTAAGTAAATTTGCTTTCTTGATCTTACAAAATCATTTACTTATCTTATAAAGCCATTATATGATTGAAGAAAAATCTTCAAACGTATATAAATTCTTCAAATAAAAGAATCCAAGATAGAGTTATACCATTAAAACACCCAAAAATAGCAACATTTCCTAATAACAGGAACTTTTCTTCTTAACAGATACATGAACGTGTGTCACTAATCATGCCTCCCAAAAGCAGGCAGCTGGAACAGAAGCACCAGGCTGCTCAGAGACCGATCAGGCAAGAAGCCTGAAGAGGCAGCACTGTGCCAGAGCCGTGTTTACCAGCAGCCTAGGGGACGGTGTGTGTGATGGCTGTTTACAGAAAACACTGCCATGTTTTCTACTCCTATCATGTAAGCAGCAGTATAAATGGTGAAATGGGGTATGGCTTTTAGTTTTAGGGAGTTTATATCTTTACTTCATACTCTAGCTCAGGTTCCAGGCTCTGCTTCACCCTGCCCCTTCTGGGCACCTGCTCTGCATTGTCACAGCCAGTGGTATTAGGTGAAAACAGCTGGGGACAGTCAGTTTAATCTCCATTAATGAGCACAACCCTGGCATTTAGATTTCAAAGAGTTCTGAAGATCAAATAAAATAATGCCTCTCCGAGTGTGTTATAAGACACCATACAATATTAAGAGAGTTTATTGGCCTCTGTCACTGTTATGTTTGAGACAGAGGACGCATGAAGGCTCTGTGGGAATGTTTCAGAAGGGATTTGTGCCAACGAAACAGGACAGAGAACAAACTACAAGAAAACAGTATATTTTTCTGCCCATTATAATAGGGTGAGGGAAAGCACCAGAGAGTAGAGTAAGATGTATGTGAGCCCGGAGCATCCACAAACAAAGGACAAACACTATGTGCTTCTGCTGAGTCTCCCTTAATAACAAACCTCAGCATGGCTCAGACGGTGACATCATGGGCAAGTATTTCCAGCATACTCAACAATAGGGTATTTCTATGGCCAACAAACTGCTAAAAAGTGCAATCAAATTAAATTCTTGCCTTAAGGAAAAAGAAAATTAGCAACAAAATTAAAGTGTTCATTGTTACAAACAGACAATAGGTACTAATTTCTATGTCCATATTTATTTTCTTCCAAACCTAAGGACATATACACCTTATTTTGATGTAAAGAAAATTTTCCCAAAGCCAGTCATACTGTCCAGTACTAATGAAACTTCACCTAGCCAGCAAGCAGTTGGCCATGGGCTGTGCATGCTAGTGGGGAAGAAGAGCCAACTATAAAATGTATGTTGGTGATATAGGACAATGGGAGACCAATGAAGTAAAAATCTAAGTCAAAACAGCAGTAAAGACTTCCTTTTCCAACAACAAGGAGTCTACCTGCAGTGATAGTGCACCATGAATCTCATGCCCAGAAGCTGGATACAAATGCTGGCTCCGTCTATATCACTGGTTCTCAACCTGTGGGTCTTGACACCTTTGGGGTTGACCAGCCCTTTCACAGAGGTCACATATCATATATCCTGCATATCAGATATAGTGCATATTAGACATTTTTATTATGATTCATAACAGTGGAAAAATTTGTTATGAAGTAGCAGCAAAATAATTTTATGGTTTGGGGGTCACCACAACAGGAGGAACTGTATTAAAACGTCTCAGCATTAGGAAGGCTGAAAACTGCTGGTCTATACTAATACAACCAGAAGACTGTCATTCAAATCCTCTTTCCAGAGTTGTTTTTTTTTTTTTTGAATGCTGAATTCTCCATCATCCATAGTTTATAACAAGTTGTATCTTTTCTTAAAATTTATATGTAAATATAATGTATATGTATATATATTATATACACATACATGCAGAATATTCCTCTACTAAACTGGAATATTTAAATTTCAAAATTAAGTAACAGCCTTATGCAAATACCAGTTCGTAACAGCCTTAAAGAAAGTCAGGAGTTGATCAATGTTCCTTTTCTAAACCTGACTCTTAGAAACAGACGTTAGTGTGAGTGATTCCCAGGGTCTCTTCCAGGTCTGGATTCCAGGATGATAGAAACAGAAGGGATCTGTGGCATTCTCTGGCCCAGTGATTCCTGGCCACCTCAGGGACACCCTTCTAAATCTGCTGATCTGGGGTGGGAGGGTGCCTTGGGTTTACTACCTTCCATAGCTTGAACCCACACTAGGTCTTAGAATACATTTACTTGACAGAAGAAAAAAACAAAACAAAACAAAAATAACAAAAACTTAAAATACTGTGACCCTGAGTATCCACCCCAGTGTTGGGCAGGATGCTTCCCCAGGACTGAAATTGCTCTGCAACATTTTAATGAAGCCAAAATGCAAGGCAAATACTGTATTTGAATGTCTTCATCGTAGTGAAAAGATGCTCACGGAGGGCCACAATATCAACTTTGTGGGTTTCCAGAACATTTTAAGATAAAAGCACCAGGATAAAACGCATAAATTAAAAGTGTGTTGCTAAGAAAATCTCATTTCAAACTACATATGTGTGTGTGCACCACTCTCAATGAAAGATGTACTTCTTCCCGCCACAGCCAAACAATAAAAGTGTGTGAGAGTCACAGTCACAGAAGAAAGAGCACAGGGATACGTAATTACAAAGCTGGCATGCACGGAGTCAACTGGCATGTAGAAAAGGGGGGAGGAAATCTGGGGAAAGGAACCTAGCACCCCTAGCTTCCTTACTCCTCCTTCTGAATAACAGTCCAGATCACCACTGGACAGACCAGCAAATGAAGCTGTATTTCACACCTCTTCCATATAGACCTGTGTGTGTGCATGTGCACACCTGCACACACACACGCACACACACACACACACACACACACACACACACACACACACACACACACACACACACACACACAAGCACACAGCTCCTCTTCTCCCATGCCTCAACCTCCCAGGTCCTATCTTAGGAGACAATGTTTCTTTAGCCCTGCTCACCATTTCTTTCTCCCTGTATCTGGGGGGTTGGGAGGGGATGTGGGGGACAGAAGGAAAGGGAAAGGGGGGGAGAAGATTTCAATTTCTCAGATTTTTTTGTTATTAAAACCCCCACCACCCTGCCACCCGTCTGCTGCATTGAAGACTGAACCTGAACATTTTCAGTCTTTCAGAACATTTTTCTTTCTACTTCCCTGGCTGAACGGCTTGGTTTGAGTAATTTTCTCTTTCTCCTGGGGTTGGTTGCTAAGAGACACTCTATTACTTCTCTTTCTCTTATGACCCGATTACTGTGATCAGCAAAGACAGCATGCAGACAACATCCTGACACTGCTCATACAAGATCTCTGGGCCTGTTACAAACTGAAGGACTTTCTTAACCCTCTCGCTCCCGCAGATCACGATTCCCAGAGCTGTGCCCCATGTGAAGTCAAAGGATTCACCCCCCTCTAAAGCTGTGACTACAGGAGAATATTGGTCCCCACCACTGTAGCAGCTTATACAGCAATACGCTTCTTTTAAGAGTCCCATGCTACCTATTATAATGATAGTTTCTTACTTCACCTATGAGAATGTGATTCAGAAAACACCATTCTGAATGCGTCTCCAACTTGGATAAGGACTCTTACGATCTTTCTTGGCCAGAAACTTGAATTTCTCATTGCTTTTCGGCCATAAACAGCCAGAGCAAAGGTCCCACCTTTGTGGTGCCAATCCTGAGCCCAGCTGAGAGCAGAAAACATAAACCCCATGTGTTTGCTCAATGCTTGTAGGGTTGAGTTTAAAGCTCTGCCCTTGAGCTTCCTAGTCAGCCCGCCTACCCATCTACTTCGGGAAAAAATACTACAGGAAAAGTTGGGACTTTCTTTTAAAAACAGACCTCAGAACAGATCAAGAATCAAGCATCACAGAGTAAGTGTGTAAGAAAAGAATAAAGATTCCCAACAAGGATCATTATTGTCCTCAGTTAATATTTCCTTCACACAGCTTGGAAGAGGCACTCACATTCATCTACGTATTTTTACCAACTTCCCCATCACAAAGTCAACCTGGAACTTTTCTTTGGGGAATCACAAGATGGACTCAGTAGGTAAAAGCACAAAGCTGGATGACCTAAATTCAATCCCTAGAACCCAAAGAGTTGTATATAATATTCTCTCTCTCTCTCTTTCTCTCTCTCTCTCTCTCTCTCTCACACACACACACACACACACACACACACACCACAGTTGAAACTTTTTTGAAAAATAAAAATTCTAAATAAATTTTTCTTAATTCAAAGCAAGTTCACATATGATCATCTATGACATCTATACAAAGACACCCAGCCTACTGGGTTCCTTCGCCATCAGTGTGAGCTTTTATTATTCAAATTTCATTCATTCCTATTAAGGATATGCTTTTTATAAAAACTGAAACCCTGCTAGCAGGGTTCCACTGTAACATACTTTCATAAATAATTTAGACCTCTCCCATTTACATAGCTAATTACCCATATACACGGAGTTAGCCAAAGTTTGGTGTGTGCACATTCAACTAAAAAAACTCTTAAAAAGACTTTGGAAGGCAAAACATTAGACTATGGAATTGTCACTTAGACATAATAGCTATGGTCAAATCAAAACTTCATTCTTTATCAGCCACAAGACCTTGGATAATTAGCTTATGTGTCTGAATTTCAATCTCATTTGTTTCAAAACAAGAAATATCAGTGTCAAGTTGTAATAACGCTATTAAAATGACAAAACACGCAACTGGAACATATGTAATGAGGGATCACTTGTAAACTAGAGACACTTAAGATCGTGAACATACACTCCTAATGAATGTGGTGGAAGAGCATGTACAGCATTAGCCCATAGGCATGCTTAGAGGGAACAAGGAATGGAAACCCTAAGGCCTACTGTATAACTTGACTAAACTCGTGTTTCATGAAGACAATTTTACTCTACACCTTTCAGCAATAAACTGTTTTTCACAATTTCTGTAGCTGAAACATACCTTCTTGCACTTTAGAGTGGGATGGAAATGAAGATATGTTGCTCAGACACATGGTTTTTACAACTGAGCAAACTAACCCCACTGTTTAGTGACTATCATGATTAGGGCTGTGCTCTGTCCATTTTCACACTTTTCCATGACCTACCTCATGCTCAGCCTTTCTGGCTGCATGCTACTCCTTTTCAGTGTGGCCTGGTACGTAGGTCATGCCTACCCCACCTCCTTTATATCAAGTATGCATGAAGAAATTCTAGAATAGCTGTTCAGAACAAAGCCAAAATTTTAAAACTTTAAAATGCTTTTAGTAATTACCAGGGATCTTGGCTCTTTACAAAATGACAACGAGATACCAGGTGGCAGTAAGGGTAGGCTTATGCTGCTCGTCCGCGTGGTACCCATCTTCTACCCACCAGCTTCCACACTTCTCTGTAGCTCAAGCTCTATTCTCCTTCCTTCTCCTTATTCACTTCTAGCAGTCTTCCAAATTAGTAACATGACAACAGGCAGCAAACCAGTTGTTCAAGAGAATGAAGATTCTCTATCATCCCCAAATACAGGTTCTATAGCCAAGATGAGCACTCCGTCTCGGGCTGCCTGATTTGATGGATGAGGGACAATAATGCTAGATGACAATTTCATTATAAAACTGGTAACATCTATAAGGAAACTTTAAATTCATAGCAATATATGATGTCTCAAAGTCATTAATGTACTGGATGATGTCTATTTATAGTTCTACGAAAGAATAAAATCATTCGGAAACCAAGAAACCTGACAGGAAAAAAAAAACAACTATGAAATTGTTCAACAAATAACTTGAAAATTCTGGAAGATATGAAATCTACACACACTCCAGCACAAAAACAAATATGAATCCAGAGGATGCTATAAGAAATGATCCAAGTCATCATGCATGCTCTAAAAGCACCTTCAATTTTAACAACTTGCGCTTATTTTACAGGCTTTGAGTTATGTGTCTGTCTGCACAGGTTGCTATAGAGATTCCCCACAATTTAGGATATAACCTCGTCAGTGCTTCTTCTCCAGATGTTTACAGAAGGTAATCGCTTGTGAACACACCAAGCAACAAATCACCAAAGTGTCCAAGGGCAACTGCCACTGCGGTTTCCATTGTAAGCACGGGAGCTGTGAGGGTTTGGAGCACTATACACAAGTCCTGGTGCTGTGCAATTACAACATAAAAATTAGAAATCATTGACATAGACAGAGGGAAGATATAACTAGCCTATTTTCATAAAAGAAATAATAAAAACCAAAAGATAGCTAAACTCACAAATAAGATGAGCTAGGTCAACTGTTAAACAACCGAAAGCTAACCACACAGGCAATTCTGAAAACTTTCTTAAATCTTACTGAATACTAATTTTTTTCATTTTTTTCATTATACTTATTTGGGTTTCAAACTATTTATTCAGAAAAATAATTTCTTAATTAATTAAAATCACAGAAAGTATCTAACTTCATTTTCTGACTTCAGTAACTATATTTTTAATGCATAATCAGTAAGATTTTCAAATTTGAATATATGTGATAGTCTCATAACTATATATGAGATATATAAATATGAGAGAATATACATGTATATGAGATAGACAGACAGGTAGGTAGGTAGGTAGATAAATAGATAGATATGAGAGAATATTCAGCCACAATGACAGCATACAGGACAGTCCCATAAGTGAGAACTCAATATGTAGAAAACGAACAACTACTTCTTGGCACTAATTGTAAACAGGAATTCTCTAAGAGCCTGCCATTTTCTACCAATGTTCAGTACTATTGCATGCAGTTCTGGAATGTCACACAAAACTTTTAGAACAACATAGATTAAATCATTGATGCTTTAGAGACCTTGCAATGGAACCATCTAACTTAAAGCAAAGAAGGTAGGACAAGCTTGAAATGCTTAAAGAGGAACAAAAAGAGCTTAGGCATGTGTTTGTGATCTATAAAGGCAGGACCAAAGATATATTTGGATAGCAGCAGGTTTCAATAGATATGGAAAAAACCTTTCAATTTACTAGTAACAATGGATAATGTTATAAATTAATCATGCTATCAGCTCTGCCATACAGCCAGGACAAACCAAACTCAAGGCTGCCTAAAGGTGCAAGTCCTCGGGCAAGACTTCTTCCATGTCTTAACCACTGTCCTAGTTACGGTTACTATTGCTATGAAGAAACAGCATGAGCAAAGAAACTTAGAGAGGAAAGGACACATTTGGCTAACACTTTCATCATAGAAGGAAGTCCGGACCGGAACTCAAAAGGGCAGGAACTGGAGGTAGGAGCTGATGCAAAGGCATGGAGGAGTACTGCCTACTGGCTCGTTCAGCCTGCTTTCTTCTTAAAGAACCCAGGGCCACCAGTCCAGGGATAACATCACCCACAATCAACCACTAAATATGAAAATACCTTCTGACAGCTCCATCTTACAGAGGCATTTTCTCAATTGAGGGTCCCTGCTTTCAGATGATCCTAGAATGGGTCAAACTGTCATAAAACTATCAAGGACAGCAATGCATTCGGCTCCGTGCATTGAGTTGCAGCTCTCTGTGCAACAGTCAGGTCGAAGAGTGAATTCTAATGTCCCCTTATTTCAGAATATCCCCATCCTATGGTATCTTGTTGTTTTGCTATTCCTTCCTCAGAGACTGAAGACCAGAAAGTAGAAGAGAGCTCCCAAGTGACAAGGTCTGGGAAACAACTGCTGAGATGAGAACTGAGTGAGGAGGTTTTGGTTCTGATATTGTTTTTGAATGGTGGATGCTTGTAGCTTTAAGTAATAACCAAACGCACGGCCAGCAACTGTTAACTTTCTTAACTGGCCTATATGTAGCTTTGTAAAAAGAAAGATTTTAAAACTTAATGCCCATCCCAAACTGATTATATTAGAAATGAGGGACAGTGCCCAGTCTTGATACCTGCTTTGATTTTGCTGCCATTATCCAGTTATGATGCAAGGATTGAATACTCTACACCTTGCAGGTGATAGTCAAAGATTCTACAACTGAGCAGATGGAGCTCAGCCCTCAACACATGTTCCAGCTCTCAAACTAATTCTGGTTAAAGAGTCAGCACACAATTAGATCCCCTAAAACACAATACCTGTATTATTAAGAGTTTGCAGAACTGTAAGCCATCAGTAAAAGTAAGACATGGAAAGGATCACTGTATAACGTTTTCTGTGTTTGGGAGGTCATCAAGGAAAAATTCCATGGTGAAATGACTGGCTATAATGAAGTATTTCAAATTTAAGATGTGCACCCAGAGAAAGGCCATGAGTATCCAAATGGACAAAGGTGGAAAAAAGTAAAGACATTTATTTGGATATGATAGAGATCATTATTTGATCAAGCTCCACATGGAATAGCTGAGTTGAACAAGCTGTGCACTTTATGTTATTGAAAGTTCCCATCCCATCCTTCTGTGTTAGCTAGAAACTTTTCCCATTCACTCTTCAGAAATTGGACTTAGTCTGATGAGTTGTTAGCAAATTTCACTGGGCCTTTGGGAATGGACAGCCCAGTAAAATTAGAGGGAAAGCTCTGGCTTGATCAATTAACACAGTTGTACCAAGGTATAAGAACAAAAGCAGGTGAACAAAACCCTCAAAGGCCTCCCTGAAAGTCTCTGAGCTCAGGTAGCACAAGACCAACACAAGAGAACAACCTATTTTTAGGATGTGAGATTGTTTTTTTTGAGAACCACTATGCCAAGGAGCCTTGATTGCTGTTCCTATCACACCCCGTTCGCTCTTCAATGGTTGCTAACGCTCTTTCCCAAGATGACCTATGACGAAGGAGAAAAGCACAAGCTGTGGAAGGTAAAGGCCACCTCTGACCTTCAGAGACCCAGAGGAAGAGAGAGAGAAACGGGGAACAGAAAGGAAAAGGCATCAGTCACGGCCATGGGGAGCACCCAGGTCAGCCCTGAGAGGGCGATGAGGAAGTCCTCACTCTCGGCATCTATTGCAAACCACCACTTTCTTTCACTTCCTATGCCCACTGAGACGACTTTTGCCAGTGGAGGAAGAACTAATTTCATAAACAATGATGAGAAGACACAAGGGTGCGGGTGGGGTAGGAGAGGCTAGTGAACACAGCAGGCTAACTTTTGACTAAAAGATCAATGCCAAGCTTTAAAATGACAAGGGTTTTTTCCTTCAATATCACTAGACCAGTTTATAAAACATGCAAATCAGAAAGTATTAGCTATGTTGATTTAGTAGAATCTTCATTCCAGGACACAAAAGGCTTAAGGGCGGTTAGTGAAGAGGTAAACTTGACCCGACGAGCGAGCTTTCAAAATGTGAATGCTGCCGTAAGAGTCACACAAGCAAGTCAGACAGAATAGCAAAGGGTATTTTCTGTACTTATTAACTGCCATGTTACCACTGGTATCATTATGTAACACGGTAGCATATGGGGAACATTAAGCAGTATGTTTCCAAAGCTTCACTGCCCAAGTGGGTGAGGCAATGGCCTCCTTGAATCAAAACCGATTGCTCCTTAAGGCCTGCATAGCTGCCTTGATTAAACACAGCAGCAGGCTCCAGTTGAGGGGACAATTCTTCTCTTTTGAGGGGAGGTAGAACAGAGTAATTGCCAGATGTTTGCAATTTCAGCTATAAAAAGATGGCTGCTTTCCATTCCCGAGTACGTTGGATCTTTTCTTCTTTCTACCCAAGCTATTGTGGTTCACTTAAATAGGCCACTGCACTGATGAATCATCATTCAAAACTGCAATAATGGAGCAGAAAAAAAAATATGGCATTTGAAATTCCCATGTAAGAGGAATAAATTAAAACGTACAGGTACTAGTTATGTGCTAAGCAACCAAAATCACGTTATTGCTTAAGACGCTCATTTTGAGTCAGGAACACTGTGACTATTTCCCGTCAGGACTATATACAAACGTCTCACCATCGAGCTTCAGTCTGTTCTCCTGCAAAATGGAAGAAAGCATCCCTTCCTGGCCTCATTCTCAGGGGAAAGTCTCCGGGCATATCCATTCCCACCCTGCCTTGCACAGACAAGCACAGCCCAGGGGAGGTGTACAAAGGGAAAGAGGTAGAAAAAATGAATACATTTAAAACCCACATATCATAACTGCATAGACACATATACCTGGTGGCTTCTACCTGGGAAACCCCATCACTAGCATCACAGTCATCTTTGCATAGACTGTACACTAAATCTTGGGGGTGGGGAGGGGAAAATAGAAACCCAGTTAATTATTTAAGCAACACTAAGATAAATGGCTGGAGAATACAGACCACTTGGGCAGGGCGTGAGATCCAAGTGTCTGGGGATCTGGGACACATGTGAGTGTCAGTACAGCCATGGAGACTGGCTGAATCTCATCAATGAGAACATTCCACAACAGACACATCTACCTGTCATAATGCAAGGAGAAACCAACCTCAAAGCAATTTGAAAGTGCCAGGCACTAAGTATGCAGTACTTGCAAAGGGATACTGCCAAAGATTCATTTCAAACTGCCAGGATGGTTTACGGTGTGGCACTTATGAGTGAAAACAGATAGACAGAAATTATGGATTAAGAGCCCAAGGGTAGTATTAATGCTTTATTTTAAATATTAGCAACACAGTTGATGCACCTTCCCTGACGTCCTATTGTTGCACAGCAGATGCAGTGCTGATTCAACACTGAATGCCCATAACTGTGGGAGATACATACATCTCTAAGGCACAGTCCCGACCAACATCACGAGAGATACTCAGCCCAGCAGTCCAGTTCCCAGAGCAATTAAAGCGTGAAGCCAAAACTGCAGCACAGAACTGGCTGACTCAAGTACACACACTGAACAATGGCCTACCCCAAGTCTGTTTTCCCTTTGGTCTTTTCAGTGGTCTAAACTCAAGAAAACTCTTCATTCTAAGTTTTCTGATAAACACAGAGCCAATTTCCAAACTAAGACTTTCTTTTTAAAGCTCAGTATTCTTAGAGAAATGGTCATTTTGATATATCAAGTTTCTCCTGAAAATATAAAGTATTTACTAAGGATTTGGAATGGCATAACTTATAGTTACATATTCCTGTTAAATAAAAATAGGATGAGAGGTGGGGTGTGATGGCCAATGACATTAATCTCAGCACTTGGGACACAGAGGCAGGTAGATATCTGTGCATTTATGATCAGCCTAGTCTATATAGTGAGTTCCAGACCAGACAGGACTATACAGTGAGACCCAATCTCAAAAAGAAAGAAAAAAAAGCATTAAATAGATCTAAACTGGACTGAATAATGGAATGGGCATTAATTAATATGATATCAAGACATGAAAAAGTAAAATATCCATGAGAGATCATATATTGGGTGTCGTTTCCAGGAACAGCTGATATAAACTATAGATTTATTTTACAGACAGTAATTTTTAAAGAGGAAGTACTTAATAAAACTCAAATCACTAAGGTAGAAATTAATATCATATAATGACAGGTTAAAATGTCATTTTAATTTCATTCTAACGTCATTAAAAGTACTAGTGTCATCTAAGAAGATTAAGCAAGATGACACAACACATTTGAATCAGTGGACATTTGAGGGGCTAATCCCAAGGCTTTCTGCAATAATGTCTCCTTGGTAGTAACTTCAGATTCCTATGGCATACCTCATTCACATCCAGGCCGAGGCAATTCTAAGTCATATATCTATATGTTAACTTTCAAGGAGCTATCAGTAATAACCAGTGTGGAAAATAACAGCGAAAACTGTTCTTTTGTAATAGACTAAATAACAAAATTATTAGTGTGGACTTTGACCTAAGGGGAAAAAAACTGCCTTGGGATGAGAGAAAAAGATTCAAATCACGATTGTGCCCTGGGTGTGTGTGTGTGTGTGTGTGTGTGTGTGTGTGTGTGTGTGTGTGAGAGAGAGAGAGAGAGAGACAGACAGACAGACAGACAGACAGACAGGCAGGCAGGCAGACAGAGAGGCAGAGACAGACAGAGACAGAGAGAGACAGACAGACAGAGAGAGGCAAGCCACCACTAAGCTGGATCTCCTGCCTTCTGTGATCTCTACTCTCTGTAAGTGATAGCATACAGCAAAGTTAGGAAGGTACAAACAAAATACAAATGGACTCCACGTGCAGTAAAGATTACACATCTAATAAAAGGGATTTACATTGTGTATATATTATTCATGAGAGAAACTGTTTTTTTAAGAGTTGAAGTGAGTGAACAGAGCTGGGATAAGGACTCAAAGATAGAGCACTTGCTAGCAAGTATGATTATTATACTCGGGCTTCTGTAAATTACTAATTTGAGGAAATACTAATATTTGATTGCATGTACCTTCTCTATTGCTATACTTACTGCGGGTCTCCTGAATCTTAGGTTACTCATTTGTCACTAGGAACAAAGACAATGTAAGGACAATAATAAAGTTTCAAGGCCCTGTGGCAACTGAACTAGGTAAGTGAGACTATGACATGAAATTGCATTTGTATACATGATCTTTAAAGAACTAAAATATATTTTGAAATAAACCCTACTTTATCACTTCTTTTCTCCAAATCATCCCTGAGTATGTGTGGATAACTCAGAAAGTAAAGAAAACAAAAAAGTTTAGGTTGGATCAAATCTCATATTCAATAGGGTGTATGTTTGAAAAAGTCAAAGTCTATCTTTGGCTTCAGGAAAACGACTCTCCTTTTGGCGTCTATACTCACAGAGATATTTCATCATAAGGTGCCAGAGATGTAGCAAGAGCTTTCAATGGCATTTCTGGCTAGCACCACGTGCTGCTGACCATGCTGTGTGATGGGCATGCCTTCCTTTCTCTTTTTGTTCTCTGTAGGAGCTATTCTGAAAAGAACTGATGAGATTCCTGGGAAATATGGGTTAACACACAGTGAATTCACCCCATTTTCATGGCAGAGAAGTCTCTGTGTACTTTTGAGGATCATAAGCTGAACTCTCTACTTCTGCACACAAGGGTCCTGTAGATTGATGTATTCTTCTTGGTAAAGCCTGAACTCTTTCTCCAAGCCGTAAACCAAATATCCGTCTCCTTGAGGCATTCCCCAGTGTTCCTATAAGAGATGCTTCAAATTCTCTTATGACACTAACCATAAATAGTGTGACCTTCTATATGAGATATCTTTGACTACAGACTATCTAATCTGCATAAGCAACACACAGAAAATGTGACAGACAGGTAGTCGGAGAACTTGTTGACAGGGGAAAGTGCTGGGAGTCCCAAAGTGCCAGATCAACTGGGATATGCCCTCCTCTGCCCCAGGTTTTTCTTTCAACAGCCCAGTCCATGAGTATTTTTAAGAAAGGACGACAAAAATACTATGCAATGATTATTTTTATAGCTCCTTAGGTCAATCATTATTCTAGGCCATGATTTCTCAACATAGTCTATTTGCCCAAAGGCTCAGGTGTTGAATTTTTTTATAGTAGCCATAATGAATCCATTTATAGATGATTTACATTGACTTGCTATGACCCAAAATCAGCTGAGATTTCAGATATCACTACATGAAGTTAACAAAATAGCAAAAGACCTGGGAAATAAAAAGTTGAGTATTCCTGAGCCATCTTCAAGGAAGCAATACCACGTTGTTCATTTAAAACCTTCTGCTTTTATATCATAAAGCAACATTCGTTGAAATGATGTATGCAAAAGTCTGGTTTCACAAAAGAGAGTACAGAGGGAGAGGTACAGCATTAGGAAGAATGACTTTAGTTCTGAATGATTGCTCCCAGGAGAACAGATGCTCAAACCTTCAAAGACTACTGTCTGTAACCTTGAGGAGTGCACTGGGATGCACACTCTAACATGGAAACAATGGGCCTTGGTGGTCGTGGAATAAACTCATGAAGAACATTGTTTGTCTGAAAAACAAGCAGAATTAACAGGTAATACTACTTATTATTTATACACAAATTAAATAGGACATGTAATTTTTCTCTTTTGTCTCTCAAGTTTTTGGAAGGCCAGCTACCACTGAAAACTAGAAGTTTAAAGTAGATGTAAGAGTGCTCATGAAATGTACAACTTAGGCAATAAAGCACTTTATGAAATCATGTACTTATCTCATAATCATTAAAAATTTACTGGAGAATATGAAATAATAGTAATTTCCAAAAATAGTATAAAATCTATGGAATGTTTTACCTCAATTCTTTCTATGGCAACATGACATATGGCTTCCATGGATCATCAAGACCAGAAACTGTTTACACTAACAGTGGGTGAATGTCATCCTATCCTAGCGTTCCTGGCTTACACCATCAGCATGTGTATGTGTTGTTCTATGCAACAAACGCACTGCAGGATTAGACACACAGAACTTCGGCCACACAAGAAGGCTTCTTCAGCTTTCTCTTTGCATGAACACCACGCTCTGCCCCACTCTGCTTATCTCTGGCTACTAGCAATCGTTCATCTCTGCAGTTTTCTCCTCTTTGAGCTGCCTGTAGATAGAGCCATACCATGAAAACTCATCCCCGTAGCGAGGCTTTTCCCTTCACCTGTCTGGGGGCTGTGCGAGTCCTCACTGGGGTGCTCTCGATTTGTATTGGTGGAGAAAAAAATTTAGCTATTTGAATTTAAAATATAGCAACAGTGGTACACATGTCTATATTTAAACATGGAGACAGGTTTAAAACATATCAATGGAGTATACATTTACACATTTTAAAGTGAAGATGAATAAAGAGAACCTCCCATACAGATCAGTATTAATCACTATTTTTCAAAGCATGTAAGAATCAGGAATCCATCACCTTATTACACATTCATTTCAACAGTTAATTAGGCTGACAGGCTACAAAATAAATGAGAATTTTGTCACCAATTATGTGAACACCTCTTTGTTCTCAAACATCTAATCTACTCTGTTCATGTATATTCGTTCTCAGGGTAGCTTCCAAACAAGTCATCTGTGATGCACAGCTATGGTGATCATGGAAGGAATCCCAGAAGTCCAAGGCTCAGCTCTCTCACTTACTGTGATATAATACTGAGCAAGTCACTCAGGACTCTTGGAGTCCCTGATACCTGAGTAATAATCTCTGCCTGCACTCAACAGTCAGCCACGCTGGACAGCATTCCTGGGCAAAGTATGCATGTCTTCTACGAAGATATCTAGGAATCAACTCTTGTTATTTAGGAAATGAAAGAATGTACAAGTTAAGTTCTAGTGTTCTGCCTGGCTGGAGCTATAATTTTTTTCAGTTTATAACATTTAGGCAGTATGATTTTTAACACTATCAGCCTAGTAATATTCATTGGTATTTGTGAAAGCCATAAATACAAATAGCCATTAGTACAAATAAAATAAGTAGTTGTTATTATCACAGTTTGTAATTTAGAATTACTCACAATAATATTTTACTACTATAATTATATTTGTAATATAAATTCTACTTCATAAATTTAGCAAGGTTACTAAATATTAGTACCTTGATTATTAGTAACTCATGCTTAATGTAAAGTAAAATACCTTCTCTCTGCAAAGAGACTCCATCTTGCTAATTGCCATTACTTCAGCCCCTAAAAGAGTGTCTACCACAAAATCTGTTTGATGTGAGGGTTGAGCATACAGTAACAGTTCCCCAAGGTTTGGAAGCACTCTGCCTTTTAAAAACATTTCACAGTTACCATTATAGTTGACCCTCAAAAATCTGAAAAATAATATTTCCAGATAGTTCCCTTTGTAAAACAAGACTGTGAAGAAGAAATGTATTCTGTCCAAATATCATGGTAAAACTAACATCATCATGTTTACAACATCATGGTAAAAACTAACACAGACCATCCACCCAGTGCTGTGTTGTAGGATGGGTGTCAGGGAGGGTTAGGAACACCTGCTGTGACCTGATAACATCCCAGGAATTACAAGTTCCTTCTTCTTCAAGATGTAACCATCAATCTAACACCATTAGCACCTGATTCTTTAATGAAGAAACAGCTGGTCCTCTTTGCCCAAGAGGATCTGAAAATCCACAGATAGATCCTGTACACCAGGGTGACAGAAGGGTGTGAGGTCCTCACAGGGCATGCCAGTCACTAAAGCTCAGAGGCGTTGCTGATATTCTGCTGAATGTTGAAGATCCTCAGAGCACCCTCTGAAATGCGATAAGCCAAATCTCCTACTTACAACAGCTTGACTATAGTTACTGATGGTTTATGAGAATGGGCAAGCACATGAAAATAAATTTGCTATCTGTAGTTCCAAAGTCACATCCAAGATGACCTTACCAGAGCAAAAGTAGCAGGACTCTAGAGACGGGATTGCACTTTATGGGCGCTAGCCCCAGTTCTAAGTGCTTGTCTAGCACTTAGATGGCACATACACAGCCAATAAATGGAAGGACTACACAAAACAATTCTCATACCCTTCCTGTCTCTAACACTCAAAACAACTCGATATTAACGTGTGCAAAGTGCCCCAACTATGAACACAGAAAAGAAATATGCATGGATATATTTCTAGCAGGGAAACTCAGTTCTTAAGGCTATCAAGACATTTTGCTACTCACTGTGCCTGATTAGCAATGTTCTAAAACTATTTCCTCTGGATGGAGTGGAGTTAATGACATCAGAAGACAGCACAGAAGAACGGAGAAGAAAACATGCTGCCAACGAATGCCATCTGAAGCCATTCTTCTGCTCTGCCTTCTTAGACTCAGACTAGTAAAAGCACAGGCATTGTTCTTGACGCAGAAGTGCACAAGGTAGTATATTTAAGAACAGTTTGCAGAAAGGGTCAACCTTTGGATCTAATGGCAAACAAATATCATGAATTACTAGAATAGTAGAATTATATGAAATACAAGGTTGTATAGCTAAATAGCCAAAGAATATAATGCATTAAAATCTTAAATCAGGTACTGAACAGATGGCTCAGGGGTTAAGAGCACTGGCTGCTCTTCCAAAGGACCTGGGATCAATTCCCACCACCCACATAGTATCTTAGAGTTGTTTATAACTCCATGGGGGTCTCCAGGTAACATGAGGGATTTTTTGAGCTTTGCAGGCAATGCACATACATGATGCACAGACATACCTGCAGGCAAATACACACATAAAATAAAATAAATGTTCTTTAAAAGTTTTTTTAAAAAAATCTTACAATCAGTAGGAATGTGGGAATGAAGAATCACCTTCTTTGTTATGTGATGCATGTCTTCGCGCACACACACATGTGTGCATGTGTGCATTTGCATGCATGCATGTGTGCATGCATTAGGTATAGTACTATATATTCAGTCCTGTTACATCATTCTTTAATAAGCTCTTCATTTCTGGTGGTCCAGCAATCAGTAAAATGGGAAGAACATCTGTTCTGTTAGCCTGAGAAAGCAACAGTAAAAATTATCTTCTGAAAATTAAAAACAAAACAATGGAATGCAAATGCTGAGCCAACCATCAAGTACCGCACGAGGATAAACGGTTCTCCCACGTGACCACCCAGAGTCGGGGCTCTGCAGAGTCCCTTGTCAAACGTAAAAAATGTTTTATAAATGGAATTGTAGGGATTACAGAAGATAATTCTACATCACAAAGCAATTCCAACTTTACAAACTTATAAAACTATGGAGAAACAGAAAAAGAGACAGAGACAGACAGACAGACTAATAACAGAATAACTTCAAAGCCATTTCAAATAAACAATACCTTAGGAAAGATGACATACTTTATTGCCTGTGAAGAACAGAGAAAGAATCCCACTGTCCTGTACCTTCAAAGCTTAAGGTTTCACACTGTTGGTTCTGCCTGCAATGTTTTCTTAGTTGTTCTTAAGGCAGAAGCCAGATTACAAGATAAACAGTCCTGGAAGGTAGCACTTTATGAACCAGAAGAAAATTGGGCTATCTCATTTCCCTTGAGGAAAAAATCATAATCCATATTAAAGAGCTTTACAAAAAATTCATACACAATAAAAAATATGAATTCTGTAGCACACAACAACAACAAATAACAAACACACACACACACACACACACACACACACACGCACGCACGCACGCACGCACGCACGCACGCACGCACGCACGCGCGAGGGTCCGGGGGCTACCTTAGCATTCAGTGCTGAACACAGATGGTATTTGGAAATAAAGGGGCATTCAAAACAGCTGAGGAAATAAAAATTAGTTTAAAATTCTCTAAGAATCAAAGGGCCTAAGGCTTAAAGAACCACTGACTGAGAGAAGGCACACCTACTGTGTGTCAAAGCCCGTTAGACAAAGATTATTACCATAATGATTTATAAGGAAAATTATAACATATGGGTATCACATAAATATAAGCTGATGTGGAAAACATGTGGGTGCTTTTCTATTTTCACAGTCAGAATTTGAAAGTAAGAAAGCAAACCCTAGAGATCACAGACATAAACTAATGTGAGAAATGCAGTTGGTAAATTGAAGGCATCCGTGTTTAGACAACTCCTCCAATGAAAACCTCATGGTATGGATGTGGGAGAATGAAAGTCACTGAAATAGGCAGCTTGAGGACCTACACTGCCTATGAGAACAGCCTTGACCCAGAAAACCTCTAGCCAGAAAACAGGCAGGCCTATCTCCACTCTAGGTTTCTTTGAAGTGGTTATCACCCACTTCAGTTTCTTTGTGGGTGTGGGCTACTTCATAGGGTTCCATGAAACGCCCATCCAATAGAAACAGAAGAATTGGGTATATACTACATGTTCAGTGAGCGACAGGACGCAAGCAGGAGCAACAGTAAAAAGCGCAGAAATACGACAGTGAGGAAAATGTTTGCAGAGAAGGAAGGGATAACTTTGGATTTAGGATATGTCCAACATTGTCAGGGAAGTGGGACAAACGCAGTTCCAACAGGTAACAAACGCAAGCTGGGTGGCAAGGGACAAGGAGTTGTGAGCTCAAACAGATGCAAGCAATTTAGTTTACACCACAGTATCTGAAAAATCAGTGGGTTGCCACACAGAGTACAGGCAGGGGCATCACAAGCCAGGGGACACCAAGGGGCTTGTCTCGCTATGGATGACTCCTAGCGCTCAAGAGTAAAAAAAGGACACTGCAGCGTGTCTCTTCTCCTGATGCCCACGTACTTCCTGTAGAACCCACGCGCAAATGACCCTTTAACACCTGATCAACTCACATGCCCACTAAAGTTCCCATAACACAACCCCTTTCTGTGTAAGTCCTTTGTTATTGTCCACTCCCTGTTAGTAGGAAGTCCGTTTGAATTCCCCAGGTAGGAAACAAACTAAACTAATAAAACAAGCCAGGAAGCCAACACATGGCTCCCCTGCTCTTGAGCAAGGGCTTCCCCCCATAAACCATATCTGAGTCCTCCACTCTCTAGAGCAGTGGTTCTCAACTTTCCTAATGCTGGAACTTTATTATAGTTCCTCAGGTTGGGGTGAACCCCCCCATAAATTCTTTTGTCGCTACTCCATAACTGTAATTTTGTTACTGTTATGAACTGCAATGTAAATATCTGACATGTAGGGTATCTGATATAGGACTTCAGGGCAAGAGTTGTTCCATAACCCCAAAGGGTTGTGTCAGCGCACAGGTTGACAATTGCTGCCCTAGAGTCAGTGCAAACCCGTTTCACAAAGACCTTAGTGAACTGCAATAGTGCAGTCTCCTACAAGGGCGATGAAGCATCCAGTCCTGGCTCTGGTATCAGGGAGTTCATGGGCAGCCTGTACTTTTCCCAGAAAAGCATGCTCATACCTTGGCCATGCCTGTTCGAGGAAGGGACCCCAGAAACCTAAAAAGATCCACAGTTCGAGTATGCAGAGAGGCCTAGCCTTCCTTCCCATATCCTCTAGGCCTGAAGTCACCTCACAGAAGGCAGACATATGAACCATTTTTTATGACACAACTCTTAAAACGCTAGCAGGCCAATGGAGTAGCTAAAGTGGCAGACTAATGGTGTGGTTTCTGGGATGTGGGGAAGACTCACATGAAACCAGAAAGTAGACACAATACCATGGGGTATGAAATAATCCCCAGCAATGCTGCTGTAACAAACACAAGGATGTCATCCAAGAACACGAGGGAACAAACCCTGGAGACATAACAGCCATTTGTCAAAGGTTGGGTGGCACAGAAGAGAGAAAGAAAGACTGAATCTCGGTAAAGCATGCATTCCATTCTCAGCTTCTAGAAGTCTCACGCTATGTTTGGTTTTAATCTCTATTGCTTCATCTATATGAAGGAGATTTGACAGTGATTGGTACAGACACAAAGAATCTTTCAACCAAGACCCTGTAGTGGCCAAGTTTGCTAATGTGAGAGTACATGGAAGATCCACACATTGCATGTTCAGCTCATGGAGACATTCAAAATCTACTTGATGTAAAATGAATGCATTGCTACTAAAAGCCCTGGAACTGAACAGGGGCTTTCTCTGAACCAGCTATAACTTCAACACACACGGGTGTCACGGACAACTTTGTCTGACAGGAGAGAGAGAAGCAACATAGTCCAGGGACTCTGCAGGGCTTTTTGTCCTATGGCTTTCTCATTAGACTACTGCTTGGTGCCATTTTGACACTTGTCTGATGGCAACAACGAGAACCACTGGATGGAGGACACATCCCCACAAGAGGATAGGAACAGGTGATGGTAAGGCTACACAACATCTCTGAGCTATAAACGAAAAGGTCATGTTTCTCTCTGAGCCACTATTGCTTTTAATTACTGTAAAACCCCAGCCATCCCACACTGTAAGGATCTAATCTCCTTGTTTCTAAAAGGTGGTTGGTGCAGATGACTATGGGGAGCTCATTAAAATGGGGCGGCTCATAAACTGTGGGAAATACACTGAGAAGCTTCCTTCTCTGATACACCCCTAACTACAAATCACATCTCTGATGCTGATTTCTTTCCCACTCCAGGCCCCACGACTCACCCTCTCCTCCGGGCTGCTTGTATGGGTTGTACTTGGGCTTTGGAGCAACTACTGGAGCAAACTTCTTGGGTGGCTGTTGTGTCGACACTGAAATACTGGGGGTCCCAAAAGAATGGGTGGTTTCCATCCGTGCAGGAACATGGCCAAGAGGCTCACCAGTGCTTTTGGGTGGCAGCCAAGATGGGTGAGACATCATTGAAATCTGCAGTTAGAAAAACAGAAAAACAGACAATACAATGTTCAGTGTGGCTGGAGGGACATATGAGAAAGAAGCTGACCAAAGAGCTAGAGTGGGTGACGGGGCCCAAGAGAAAATTCTGCACACAGACTTGGGCTTAAATTTATCCAGCAGGCATTAGAAAAACCGGAAACACTTATTTTCTTAGCAGAGACATGACAGCATACTTCAACATGTCTTCTCAACAAGACTAGCTGCCTCCCTACCCTGAAAAGGCACTTGGGGGGCAGGGTAGAGAGGCAGTGGTTACCAAAATGCCTGGAACAAACACTTTCATTTAGAGAAAGAATGTTCAACACCATCAATGAAATGATGGCCCGGTAAATCAAAGAAATGGCCACTAACACCTAACTAAGCCAGGAAGTGATGAAAAAGCTATGGTATCTCCATGAGGGAGAACCAGCCCAGCCCAGACACTGTTCTAACAGAGTATCCATCCTGTGTGAAGAGAGATTGGAGTTCTCTGTCAGGATATGCCAATCACTCCTCCAGGTAGCCTGCCTGCTGGGAAAGAGTCTCAAAGACTTTCTGAGGAGGGCCCTCCAGGCCTGATTGCAAGAGCCCTCCAGCACAGGGAGGCCGGAAGGTGCCCTGCATCCACTCCTAGCCCCAAATCCACCTAGTAATTTATTAATTGAACTGAATTAATTAAGAGGGTGACATGATTACTTCCAGATGTCTATAAAGACAAAGCATGGAGCAAATGCAGGAACAAATGAAGGCCTCAGCATGTGGCTTAGCAATCAAGAGGGAAGAAAAAGTTGAGAAGCAGTATTCTGAGGAACTCCTATGTGCCTACGCCACAGGCACACAGAATGATGTAGGACTCCACTGAGGACAGGGTCAAAGAATTATGATTTAAAAATTCCAGGCCGCCTAAATTCATGGAGCTTTTATGAAAACCAATTTAAAAAATATCTAAGGGGGCCAGGTGGTAGTAGCACACGCCTTTAATCCCAGCACTCAGGAGTCAGAGGCAGGCGGATCTCTGTGAGTTCGAAGCCAGCCTGGTCTACAAGAGCTAGTTCCAGGACAGGCTCCAAAGCCACAGAGAAACCCTGTCTCGAAAAACCAACAAAAAAAAAAAAAAAATCAAAGGGCTTTATCAATATACCATCAACTGTAATGAAAACTAAGGGGAAAATACCTGCATTCTCATAGAAAGTGACTGAGAAGTATAGATCATTTTACCCAGAGGGAAATAGGCATTATTCTTTCCAAAGATGGTGATAACTCAAAGGGAAGGAAGTTGAGATTAAAGACACAGGCTGTTGAAGCCAAAGATGACACTGGTGTCCCTCAGTTCTCAGAGCCCTTCTTTTCCTTGCCCTCCCCTGTGTACATGCACCGAGACACATATACTTGAGAAATTGTGAGCTTATGAGAAGACTGTATTTTAGATATCCATAAATTTCCGCACTAAGGCATGCCACAAAACCAATAAAGAACAATAATCGAGAAATGTTTATTTTACTTAAGAGTTTTTAAATCTAGCTGAGCATTTAGAATCATTTAAACAGACTTAAGTACCCAAACCGAAACTAAACTTTTCTCTAAGGTAGAGGGAGAAAACAAACAAACAAACAAACAAACAAAAAACAAAAAACCCTTTTTCTTATTAATTGAGCCTCTTTTATGAAATTGGGATAACAGTACTATCTTTACTTTCAGCATGACTAAGGTGATAAGGAAACAGTGAATAAATGAAATCCAGTAAGGACTAAATCTTCCAAAGCCCTATGCATGCTTGTAGTATAAATTTTGATTGTTTATCTTTAAACTGGCTAATAGCATCCTTGTTCCATTGCTGCACATCTAGCTACTCCAAAACAACAAAACAAAAGCCTTTCAATAAGAACTAATACAGCCTGTGATGGTCTTGCAGACAAAGCCACAGATCTGCAGAGCAAGCCTGCACTACTTACCAACTGTGGTTAATTAGCTATGCTGCAGACATAAAGGAAAAGGTAACTGCTGGAACTGTAGCAGGAGGAAGAGGGTAAGACGTGAAAACCAGAGTCGGCTCGCACCATGCCTTGTGAGCTGTCCTGGCGATGCCTTCGCCCTCACGTGAATCACTTTGAGCTTGCCCTCCACAGAGGGTTGCATCTGTCTGCAGATGCCAGCACAGCATCTTCTAGATGCCATCAGTGCTCCGGGGTTTATAACCTTCTGTGTTGCTGACCCTGTCTTTATGGTGTGCCTAGCTCCACCAACTCCATTTTCCTCCAATCCCTGGCTATCAAGCCTACTGTTTTTATATTGCCCCAACTCGGATGCTGGGCTGTGAATGACCCTCCTATTGGGGGGTAGCAGCATATCCTTTTACTGGATTCTTCTAGTACTTTTACACACTAATGTTAGTTTACTAGAAAGCAACTTATCAATCTCCCAACCTGATGCAAAGACTGGGAAATTGCTGGGTGGTGTCACTGTGCTGTCCTAAGATACAGACAATTTGAAAATATCTTATGCAGGAGTGGTTGATTAGCATAAGTACCTCCTATGCAGTTACTCACAACTATACAGAAGCTCCACCTCCCCATCAGCATTCATTGACACAATTTCTTTATCTCTCTTAACTCGGTATGTATGTATGTATGTATGTATGTATGTTTGTATGTAAGTATGTAATGAATCATGTTGATAGATTCCCAGATATGAAACATCTTAGTAATCCTATAAAAATTATAAATTATGATTATAGTGTTTTGCCATACTATTGAAAAATTCATCTTTTGTACTGACTTTTGTGCATGAGGTCCTAAGGTCATTCTGTAGAGGTGTGCCCTTGGCCACTTTCCTTTTCATTAGCAGACTTTCGCTCTCAGAGGCTCTGAATCCCAGTGTAGTCTCAATTAACTTAATAAGGACCCTTAATAATCTGATCTTCAGAGGTTCATCAGAATTCGGTGAAAATACTTCTACATGTGATGATACTTTAATAACAGATACTAAGTCTATCTCTAATACCTTTATGAGAATATTCCTAAGATGATGTGACAGCATTTACATCTTACAGAAAATTCATCTTTTGCTCAAGATTTATCACTGTACCCATTCAAAAAAGCTACCCCTCAGTTACAAATAATTTCTCACCCATAATGCATCATTCATGCCCCAGCAATTACTTCCCACTAGTTCTTTAGACTGTAAGCCGTACATTTAAACCTTGGTCCAGGTGGCATAACCTGTTCAGTCACAGTACTATTGCCCTGCTGTCACACACTCATCACATGACTGGCAGCATGCCACTGTCCCAAACTCAAGTCTCCAGTGCTTGTGAGCAGAACTCCTATCATATTATGACCCCAAAATCTAGTTCATTATAAGAATGCAATGAAAATGCCTATTAATTTAATGATCAAATAAATGTATGCCTATCACTATTTCTCCAGATGAATCAAAATCTCCTCCATGACTCAAAAAGTATAATGTCTGGGGGAGTTACATTTATCTAAGTGCAATGAAGAGAGTAAAATAGAAAAGAGACAGGAAAATGTGAAGATCTGTCAAAAGAACGAGAGCAGGTTTAGAGAGGTGGCTCCTATCAGGAACTGGAGAGCCATGAGATTAGGAAATATAACAGAAACAAGAGCAATGGCAAGAATGAACAACAGGGACACTGAGGAGAAGATTCAGTGGCCAACGCACTTACCAGCTTGTGTAAGGACCTAAGCTCAAATCCCCTGCCCTCACATAAAAACTGAACACAGTAGTGAACATTTGTAACCCCAATGCTACTGCAGGGAGATTGTAGCTAGGGACAGTATAACCCCCAGAAAGTCTGACTCAGCTAGCCCTCACAGTGGGAAACAGTGAAACTCTTCCTCAAAAACAAGGTAACAGACAAAGACTGACACCTGAAGTTGTACTCTGACCTGACATAACACACAAACATGATGGGGGGCGGGGACAATAGAAGAGAGAGGAGGGGGGGAGACAAACAGAAACAAATCAAAGAATGTGTAAGGGATAGAGACAAATTAGTTCATGCAAGATGGATCCAAGGAACATGGTAAATGCAATGCTTTCAACATGGAGTCCTTCTGGCCCCAATTTGAGTCTCAGTTAAATTAGAGAGGCTTTTACAAGAAAAAATGTACATCTGCAAACTGAACATCTGTAAACTTCCAAAAGCTCTAATGTTTTATGGCTGTTTTCTTTCTCTAAATCTTCAACTTGCTTTTGATAAGCGGGTTCGAGGAATGGGTGGAATAGCAAATGCCTGTTGAGGCCCCTATTAGTTTGTCAGGGACAGAACCAGTGAAGAAAACACACACTCAGGCAGGGGTGAGAGCAGGCTTTGCTGTCCCAGGCCTCACCTTGCTCTTCCTTCCTCTGTTTGTTGGTTTCTTCCTTCCTCTGCCTCTGAGGCAGGTTTCACTCTAGGCTTATGATCATCTATCGTGAAATCAAGAAGTGAAACAGAAGACCCTCCCACCCCCGCCCCGGACACTGAAAATGAAGCTGCAGCACCAGGAGAGAGGCAAACAGGAGAAAGGGCCCTGATCCCAGCCACATGGCTGCTGCTAAGAGAGCTACAAACACTGTGTCCTGTCCCTTCAGGGTCTGGGCTCAGTGCAAAGCAAGCAGGAAAAATGCATGGTTTCACTGCTCACCGTCTCTATGGCTCTCTTTGTCATCTCTCCCCAGCAAATATACAGGACCAGTAAAGCCACAGATGGACAAGAAATACCGAGTGTCTTCTAGGGGTTGGCTATATGTGAAGTGATGTCTAAGGACTGCAGAGTCACCACAGCACTATACAGGGGTGCATTATCATGACCCACATTTTAAAATTCAAGAATATAAAGCTGAGGGTGGGGGTATGGTTCAGTGGCAGAACACCTGGTTAGTATGGGTAAGGCCTTGGATTTAACCCCAAGTACTGCTACTGCCCACCCATCCCCAAAAGGAAAGTTCTAAGAGGTTGCACAAATTGATTAGGATATACAACCACCAAGTCACAAACGTAAAAAAGCTTCAACATAAATTCTTCCCTGAAGTCTACATCTCTGGAAATAGTGGTTTGGGCTCTTACCACCCCCACCCCCACCCCCACTTGGATCATAGTGGTTGTAATACACCCTTTCTATCATACTCCACAATCAAAGACTGATGAAGCCAATATCCAACAGACCAAACTAATCAAAACAACAGAGAAGACAAAGATGTTGATGATGATCAATACCCCTCCCTGTATAGGAAAGAAAATTGAGGGCCACAGTAAAATGAAGAACCCTCTCCAGGAGTCTATGAATGCCAATTCACCGGCATAAGTGACAGAGAACAGGCCAATAGTGGATCATGATTTCCTATTGCTTCCCTCCAAATCAATACTGAATTCTATAAGCACTTCTAAGATTACTGAAGAACAAGCAACTGTTATACGGCATTATGCAACATCTGGTGCTATAAGCTTTAAACTGTGATCCCTAAAGCCACCTCCAAATGAGCTCAGGCGGGATCTGTGTACGTTTCTGATTATTTACCTTGCACCGATGGGGTCACACAGTTCCTAGGGTATGGCAAGCTAGTGTTGCACGGCTGAGATGACACCCTAGCATCTTTATGTAGATATTCTGACTTCGGGGCTGAGAGTTAAGTGGCACAAAGCATCCATATTCATCTTTGCCTTAGTCCCTCAATAACTGCTTCATCAGGGCAATGAATAAATTGATGATATGGAGGGAGGGCGCAGAAATTAACACCCACTAATTCAATGATGTAGGAAGAACTGGAGACAGGGGCTGTGCTTCAAACTTGAAAAGTTGATAGCAGACGTCAGTTTAGCATTCATGTCCATCATCAACAGGATTTTTATTTGAACAGGCATTTAAGACTCAAGTAACATGCTCCTCAACCATGAAGGGTTTCTCTTAGCTGACCTCTACAGGTCAAAGACAGGGCCTTGCTCGAATTATCAAACTACTGCTGTAAGACTCTTGTTAGCATTATTAATTACACAAAAAGAGGAATTTCATTATGACATTTCCATACATGTCTATATATACTCTGAACGTGTTCAATCCTCCTGTTATTCTCTTGCCCTGCCTCGTTCTGGTCTCCTGCCTCTTCCCTAATAGCTTCCTGCCTATTTTCACATTTCTTTTCTCACTCCACATATATGAAAATCGTATTTGTCTTTATGAATCTGGGTTTTGTACCTTAAAGATGTATGATCTCTAGTTGTACACATTTTTTGATGGACGATCCAAGTTGGTTCTGCTTTGTAGCGGAATGAGACCCCACCTTGTATATACATTCCATTTTCTTTCCCCCCACTTGTCTCTGGTGCCACAGAGCCTGATTCCATAGCTAAGTCAACTGTGAATGGTAGGTACCAGCAAAGCTTCCTCTTCTCCCATGTCTTTATCAGCATTTGGTGTTCTTGTTTGTAAGAGGATAGTCATTTGGACTTGAATAAGGGAACCTCAATGAAATTCAAAGCTGATTTCTTCATGCCTTCCTTTTCCTTTTCAATGTTCCCGTCGCTCCTCCCACCCCTGAGGCAGGATCTGAACACAAGCCACTGTTCACCTGATTGAGTACTCTTCCAGTCAGCAACTGATCCCCACTCCCATTGCTATCTTTTCAACTGCAACAATACACTTCCCTAGTGAGGGCACAGCTATCCATCCAGTACTACATGCCAGGATCTAGCTGGGGGAGGAGGGGGGGCTTTCTGACCTTCAAAGCTCAGGATCAGCTTTCAGGCATAGATCAGACAGGAGCCTATAGTGCAACTTTGGTTCTCTGGGAGCAAATGTCCTCTGAAGATACCATAGTTGGATTGGGAGTATACTAAACATGAGTCTCCTCACAGGCATCATGCATTTTGAAAAGATTCTGACAGCAAAACTATTAAAAACCAAGTAAAGTTAGGTCTGGAGATTCCCAAAGCAGCTATAATTTTCCTCTCAGCTCATCAGAGGAAATACACTGTCTTTCCACCTCCCACCCCCGTTTTCTTGTTACCTGTTTTCCTAATTCTGTGACCCTTCCCATTATGGGTGGGAGTCTTGGATTAATCTCAGTGATTACCAAGGTATCAATCAAGACTTACTATGCACAAGTAAATAAGCACTTTAGGCAAACCTTTTCCAAACAGCACAGGTAAGTCCCTGCCAGGGTAATTACAACGCAGATAGGCTTCAGTGTGTGAGGGAAGCGTGGGAAGGCAGCGCCTAGGAATGAGGCAGGCTGAAAATTACACACAATTACTAGCAGAATGGCAAACTCAATCATGTTCGGAAGCATCAGGTCATACAGAACAGGAAGGGTAAAGCGGGACCTGGGCCGGGATGAAAATGTCATGTATTCCCTTAACTTCTCTCTACAGACGGCTTTGGAAGGATACTGGCTATAAGCCCCACTCCCTGCATGGACAGCTGGCATTGCTCAGAAGGAGCAAGGAGAAGAACTCCACAGAAATGCCAACCCTTTATATAGGCTTTCTCAGAGACGCTGGACACACTGGAAGCAGCACCAGACTTAGACGCAGAACGGTCGGCCACAACTGCTCGCTCAGTCACTAATCGGCTCTCTGACTTTAGGCCTGTGCACCTTTAAAACCCAGTATGGCTGGCCCCTTAGCTGGAAACTAGAATGATTTTCCTGCAAACACTGTCCAACAACTCTCCTGTCCCATAGTTCCCCACGACTATAAGCTGAGTCACCTGAGGGTTCCTATAAAACGAAGTTCTAATTACTAGAAATTCTGACCCCCCCAGACTGAGGAGGTAGGGGGAGGGGGTAGGGACAGAGTAAGAATCAAGACAAATCTTGACCTGCCTGGCACAGAAAACAATGTACTTGATGTGCTGCTTGCTGCTCTTGGCAACACTGTGGGAAGCCAGAAAACTCAGACTGCATTTGAAAACCCCAAAGGAACTCAGCAACAGCCAAAGGAGAAACAGCAGGTCCCGGGAGTAAAGGCAAGTCACTATCGTCAGAAATGACACAGGATAGAGACCGGCCCCTACAAGGCACTTTGCCTTCAAATTCACAGTATCACTGAAAAAAGAAACAAGGAACTGATAGGATACAGACAGCTCTGAACACCAGGGCTCCGGAGAAGGCCAGGAGAGAGTGGACTAGTGCTAGGCAGATTCCGTTGCCACTTTCATAGCAGTAGCAGAAGAAGGAAAGATGGCTGACAGCTGACAAGATACGCTACAGAAAGTAGAGAGGTCACTGGGAGTCCCACACACATTAGGAACTAATGTGTTTCTTCTCATTGGAATGTAACATGCAAAAGTCCCCACCCATTTAGAGAAGCTGAAGTGGCTGAACCGATTTAACACAGCAGTTAGAAGCTATCAGAGGCAGGGTTCAGGCCCAAATGTTCTACCAGAAAGAAAATTCAGAATGGGAAGCTTGACTAGGTTAGTCAGTAGCATTGCTGTTCACTGGATGATAACCAGGTGGACTGGATAAAAGACAACTGAACCGGCCGTGAGAATGAAGCACCTTTCTTCCAGAAGACTCGGAACTGATACCCAGCCATTCACTCTAAATCACATTCAATGGCTCTGTCTGACACAGAGAACAACAAAAAAAAATTATCTCCAGATTCAGTTTCACCAGCTCTAAAATCAATTTCCTCCCAACACATTTTATACTCTCTGATAACATTGTTCTTCTGGGCAGTACCCTAGGCTTACATAAAAATGTCATTCCCAGGAACCTACTTCTGAAACTCTGATGCCAACAGCAAACTTTTGTGCGTATGTGGGAGCAGCTAAAAACAAGGAGCAAAGAACTACTTGAGTTTGTGTGCACTCGGAGAATTTACTTCTGAACATGGAAATCACAACATACAACCCTAAGATGCTATGTGCCTCGTTGACAAAGGTTTTGCCTTTCAAAGGGGTGAGACTATGATGATGGGAAAAGCCAACAATATAATCCCTAATAAAGCTGAGGAGTCTCTTTAGTGGTTATCTGGAATCTCTCCTGCTAAACCTACCAATAAGTGCTCGGGTCTGCAAGTTAATTGATGCTCACTCGTCTGTGTTCAGCAGCATGTTCAAACTTGTATTAAACACCACGCTTTAGTTACCTGTTTACAAGTCTGTTGTACCCATTAGATAGGCCATGGAATTTTACTAGCACTTGAGGTATGTTTTAATTACTTTTAATTCTTTAATGCCTTTGTTTGTATCCTAACAAAAATAAGGATAGAACAACAAAGACCATCTTACTAATAACTTGAGAAGGGAGAGATGCTTAAATTTTTCATGAGGAGGGTGTTATTGGTGTACTTCTGCACATCAACACTGCATGTCTGTGAAGCCCAAATACCACAGCGCTCACCAACAACTGGGGGACAGCCACTGTGCAAAACTATCCTATAGCTTTCAAAGTCAGTTTGATCACTCTCATTTACTGGAGTTAATATCACTGGCTTTAGATGTTAGGATAAACTCTGTGGTATAAGCCGTGTCTCTACTTGTGATTTTAAGTTTCTGTTTTAAAAGTGAAATAGAAATGAAAGTTAACATTTTAAATGCCCAGATAATGGAAAAATGAAGTGATGGTAAGGGTGATGGAGATTTTCAACAAAGATTATGAAAGGATTTTAGAAGACGAGAAGAAATAACCCTATGCATATATGTAATTAGGTTTTAAAATAATAATTTTTTGATTAATTAAAAAGTTAATTAGATTGTGACTCCGTGTATGAAATAGTATGAAAGCCAGGCAAGCTTTTGGTATGATCATCATTAATTCGGATTATATAAGGAAGGCCACATTTGCAGTCACTCAGGGTGAAACAACTGGGAGCAGTTTCAACTGTAGACTTTCTCCACAAGCTTCGAAACTGCTCTACTTTTATGTCAAGGTTTTGAAATAAGGCAAAATCTGGTGAGCCACTGATCAATGGCAGCTGAGCAAAGACCAGCCTGGATGTTTCAGCTCCCTTTCAGATTCATAGCAAAGGGGGTTAGTCCTTCTGAAAGCTCTCCAAGACAGTACTGGTGTTGAGCCTTCTGAAGTATTTTTTTAAATCACAATGCTAAAGAACTGAAATGTATAAAAACCATACTAAACTGGCTAAATATTCAAGGAAAATAAGAGACAATACACACATACAACACACACACTTTTAGATAAAATTTAAATCAGTAGCTAATAGCAATCACCAGTACAGAAAGTAATATCAACAAGACATAAAATTATTAAACTGTTTCTATTGTGGAATTCAAATGCATCACATGTACCTCCTTACATCTTAAGACAACCCCTTCCATGACCCAACCGTGATGGCTGCTATAAAGTTCTTCACACCTGAAATCCACACATAAGGACCACAGGCCCATCTCACCTTTCACTCTATAACCACAAACTCTCTAATGCATGGCGTTCCTTCAAACAGGTAATGTCATTTCTTCCCTGCTCAATGTATATCTTCCTCACAAGTTCAGTCTGGTTCTCTAAAAACAAAAAATGGTCTTTGACCTTCAGAACACATTTCACACAGTGGAATTCAAAGTTTTCTTCCACATACACAAAAAGTGCTTTCTGCAGTCTGTCTTAAAGGAGATACTAATTATGAACTAGACAAATTGAAAAAAAAACACAATTATTGAAACATTTAAATCATGGTATCTTAGTCAAGGGCAGTCAATGCAGCCAACCTTGTTCATGAACATAAAAGGCATCCTCCTTGATTCCCCAGTATGCTATGAACTGAGTTGGAAACCCACTCCTCCACAATAATTGGAGCAGTGACTATGAGTGAATGGCCAACACTGATGTTATCTTCCATAGTTTTCTTTCAAATGCCCAGAGGTCCATCCCACAATTGCTCAACCAGAGATGATGACTACACACAGAGAGAGACAACACACACACAATCATAAAGGTTTGTGAATACTAAGAGTTAAGCTCTAAGTCTGAATCATTGTAGGTCATAAGCCAGACACTGTCCTCATGGTTCTTCCTATCTACAAGTGACTGTAAATTCAACATATGCCTCCTGTTTTGTTGGTGTACCCATTAACAAGGAGCTGTTCAAAGTATCTCCAATGAGATAGTAAGTAACACGGCCAAGGAGCTGTGATGATGTCTTGTTCACTTGGCACGAGTAGAGCTCAAATACAGTCAGCTACTGATCCAAGCGGTTCAGAGAGCTATGAACCTATCAAGCCTGGAACTGTGATTACAGGTGAACAGAGCAATGAGCAGCAGGAGACAAACTTTAGGACTGCCTACTCTAGAGCATGTGCCCCAATTAAGGAGCAAAGGCAGGAGAATAGAGGGCTGGCTCAGCAGTGAAGAGCCCTGGCTTCTCTTGCAGAGAAACAGGACTCAATTCCCAGCACCCACATGGTGGCTCACAAGCATCTGCAACCCAAGTCCCAAAAAATCCAGCACCCTCTTCTAGCCTCTGTGAGCACTGTACTCATGTGGTAAACAGACATTATTCATGCAAACACTCATAAACACAAAATAAAACTAAATAAAATCTCAAAAGAAACAAATAAAAGAAGAAAAGAAAGAATAAGAAAATCCCAGTCACATAGAAGGAAGCAAAAGAGCTCAAACTGTAACCTACCCCCTTTTTCCAGGAGTAGCAAACACTGCCTGCTACAAAGACAAGCTGAAACGCTCTGAGAGCATTTGTACCATCTTTCCCATGCCTTGCACTATCAGTAACTATAATATTTATTTTCTTGTAAATACTGCAAAAAGTTTACCTGGGATTTAATTTAGAATATGAAAAAGAGCATCTATTGTGTGCTTCAAGCAATTCGCTCGGCAGCATGAGTAGGGAAGCAGAATTGCTAACAGGTTTCTCACATTTCTAAATCAGTTACGGAAGCATACAAAAAGAAGTCGAAATAATTCCTTATAGGTCAACGGGTCATATCTCTATATGATATATTTTAAGTAAACTGTTTTGTTTGATTTCCATTGCAAATTTTAAGCACACATTTAAGGCTGGGGAAGGAACAGCGCAGAATTGAGAACCAAGGGTGGGAACCTGGCAACCTTTGCTTAAGACAGAACTCACCCAGACACAGTGACCAAAACCATAATACTCTGGGTCTCCCTCTAGGACTTTCCAAAATGTTGTAACGAAACAGTTTACTCTCCCAGGTCATGGCCTTTCCTTCTTAGGCGCTTTCTCTGACAAACAGGAATTCCCCAAAGGATTTCCCTGAAGTAAGTGATTATATAATAGATGATACTGCCAAGCTGAGACTTAGCAAAGTGTCCCATCTGAGTGCTGACCACACATTCAAGCCACACAGAGTTCGGTGAAATCCCTCAAACTCACTATGGTGGACAGTGAGTCAGCACTCACACATGCCACAGAACACAGGGGCTGTACTGGTGCTAGGCATGGATTATAAAAGAAATGCTGCGAAAATATATGTACTGTCTTGAGATTGGGAAGGCTAGTATGAGCAGAGGTCATGTCTTGGGGATCTGCCTGTTTCCTATTGGAAGCCTGGTGGAGGGCAGGAGGACTGTCTTCTACAGTGACATCCTCATAGCCATTCTTCCGCACGAGGGCTTGTCAAGCAGCAGCTGTGGCAGACAGTACCTGGATCCCATGTCTCAGAAGCCATTACCACCTTTATGATCTCTTATAGAGTATATCCTTGATTTCAATCATTGAGAGAACGCCTGGTGACCTTTCTCTTTCTTGACAATAAAATAATGGGGTTAATTGTAATTCTGGGGTTCAATTCCAGATGATCAATCTAGCATCTACTCCATGTGGTCCTTTTGATGGTTTCTGAGCTACTAAAGCCCTATTGAATCTCTTCTACTTAAATACCTGTAACAGCTAGCTTCTTATAACAAAATCCTGACTTTAAAAGAAAAACAACCCTCCCTAGGTGCTAACAATTTGATTCACAAAATGGACAACAACAATGAGAAAGGGACATGCCCAGGCCATCCATTATGTCTGTGCAGAGCGAGGGGCCGTCCAGGAAATGAGCCATGCAGACAGCAGCCAGGCCTTCTTCTCAGAGCTTGTAGATTCTGAGAAGACTAGGTTTCAACCCACAAAGCACTCAGTGCTGATGATGAAGCCAATTAGTGCCCAAAACATCTAATCTCAGCATTCTGCTCTGGGCTCCATTGCAGGCTGTTTCTCTAACCAAAGACAACACACAGGGGAATTCCCTTGCCTCCAACATTCGCAACTCAGTCTTCATGCTTATGAGGGAATTTACTTGGATTCCTGTTGTAACAGAGCTTCCTAAACTTTCAGTTCCCTCAAAGATGAAGGTGAAGAAACAAAGGTCACAAAATGACCTGACATGGCTTAAAGGGGCAAAGGAATCCCTGAGCACAAACGTTCAGATGCTAACAATCTACAGTTAGAATGCCTTAAAGAGAAGACTCCGAGGGAGTAGCTGGGGGACTGCAAACATGCCAGAGCAGGAGCTCAGTCTCTCCACAACATCTCTCTTTGGAAATATCTCAGCATCTTGAGAGAAGGGAAGGGGAGATATTTACACAGCCTAGATCCTCTTGAAGTACAGAGACCGACAGAAAGCAGGAGAGAAATATGACCCAAATTCAGTAATACTGATGTTGCTAAAGAAAAATCACTAACTCACTCATGCCCAAAATAAGAAAATTCCAGAAACTCGTGAGATGGAATAAGTTTGGTAAACAAGATGAAAAATAGCAAGAAAGGCTGAGAAGGTGCAGTTGCACCAACTCCAGCACTGAGCTCACACCACTGCTTGCTGGCCCCATGGGGCTCACAGGCCTCAGTTTCCTCAGCTGTAAATGAAAACATTATTGTGTGACTGGCTCAGCAAAATTGAATGAGCATTTTGTAGTGTGTGTGTGTGTGTGTGTGTGTGTGTGTGTGTGTACACGTGCGCATGTGCATGCACGTGTATGTGTGTTTGTGTTCAGAAAAGAAAAGTATCACAAAGGCATTTCAAGGAAAGTTATAAATGAATATTCTCACGTCAGGGTAACCAAAGGGAATTAAATACAGCAGTAACGTTAAAATGTGATAGCTGAGGAAAAACGGTGATCAGAACTGTCTCAAACAAAGGTGTGTGTCTAAAGGAGAAGAGAAACCAGCTGAGGCTGTCACAATCCTCTCAGTTCCTGTAGCACACACAATGGAAAGATTGCAGGGAGGGGCAGCACAAACATTTCAACTATGACACACCAAAGATGTGGGACAGGGCCCTGAGAAAGTGACCTCGTAATAACCATCTCAGCAAGTGTGCTTCTGAGAGTATGTAAGCCTTGGGAGAATGGACAGTGAGCAGGGGCGTGTCTTGCTGGCATACTTCCTCAGAATTCAGAAGAAAGAGCCAAGCATGGTGGCACATACTTCTAACCTAAGTACCAGGAAGGAGATGGTAGAGCGAGACCTGCCAACCATTTTACTCCAATCAGTGAACTCCAAACTAAGTGAGAGACCTTGCCTCAAAAACAGGGTGGACAGCCCCAGAGGAATGATATCCTTTGGCCTCCACATGCACATGCTCACACATGCCCAAATTTTCAAGCACACACACACCCAGCACACCTGGTCAAACATACACAAAACAAGGTTGGAGAGTGGCTTGGTGGATATGAACGTGAGCTGCCTCAGGAAATGAATGAGTTTAGTTCAGAGCACCCAGGCTAGGTGGCTCCCATCAACCTCTAACTTCCCTCCAAGGGATCCACTATCCCTTCAGTATTCCACATGTACCTAAACACACACGCAAATACACACAGAGACAAGTAAACACAAACTTTTGAAAATAACAAAATACTTCCTTTGAAAGAAGTCTTGCGTGTATGTGACTTCAGGGCTGCCCACTTTGTAATTCTCCCACCCTCAACAGACTGAGCTGTCTATAGTTCTTTGTCTAGGGGTGGGGCAAATGAGAACAGCTCTTTCTGCATTAGCTTGTTTCCTGGTATAATTCAGGTCTTCTTTAGCCACATTCACAGACACAGCAGGCACCATGCATATATGTTTGCATTTTATATATGTATGCAACAATAATAATCAAAAAGGTGATCAATTTGAGAGGCATAAAAGAGGGAATAGAAGGAGAACGGTGAAGAGGGAAATCCTGTGATTAGATTTTAATTCAAAAGCTTTTAATGAAAAGTCTTCTTTTATTTTCATAAGTGGCTTATGCAAGTATCTTCATCTCTTTCTCAGTTCTACCAAATACAAACCAGAAATGACTTAAGTTAGGAGTGAAATAGAATACTGACAGTCCTTTGAAGTGGCCAGCCTGGATATCTGTTCACCTAGATGGATAGAAATACAAAAGCAGACATTATCCACAGCCAGATTTCAGCATCGAGATGGCACAGAAAGGCAGGTTCAGAAAACATCCAGTGGATTATCAGTTCAAATACTTCCAAGTGGGACTGGAAGGCAAACTGCTGTTGATAGGATGGTCTAACAATCCGTGACCATGGCAGGTTTCTCCAGTGGTAGGATCTTCCTCAGGGCAGAGGTCTCCATTCCTTGGTCAGGTTAATTCATCCTTTTTTGAAGCTATTGTGAATGGCAATGTTTCCATGACTTCTGTCTTTGCGACCTCTGTGCTTGTCGTTGGTATACAGAAAAGTTTGCATGTTGACTGGCATCCTGCCACTTTGCTGAAGGCATTGATCATTTCTAGAACTTTTCTGGTAAAATTTTTGGGATTGCTAATGCATAATATCATATGGCCTATTTTATGCGTAATAGCAAACCATCTGCAAATAAGGAAATGAGCTGATTTCTTTTCTTATTTGCAGTCCTCCCCTCCCCCCTTTATGTCTCATTGCTCTAGCTAGCGCTTCAAGCACTATAATGAAAACAATGGATTCAGTGGACAATTGTCTAATTCCTGATTTTACTTGGATTTTATTTTTCTCTATTTAGAAGGATGGTGGCAATTAGTTTGTCATATATATACTTTTTATTATAGAGAAATATGCTCCTCCAGTCGTACCTTCTCTAAGACTTTATCATGAAAGCATGTTAGATTTTTGTCAAACATCTTTTCTCCATCTATTCGGATATTCATGTGATTTTTCTAAGTCAAATTATATAATTTATTACATTTATAGACTAACATATATTGAACTAGTCCTGCATATCAAAGACAACGACAACTTGATTTTGGTGTATATCTTAAATATATATATATATATGCAAATCTGTATTTAGTTTGCAAGCATTTGATTCAGAATTTTTGCAACTGTGCTCATCAGAGATATTGGCCTATAATATTCTGTTTGTTGATGTTGATCAGTCTTTGCCTGAATTGGGTAGTAGTATACTACTGGCTTCATTGAAGGAGTGAAAGACTGGTAGAATCCTTCTGTAAATCCATCTGGGTTCCAGCAAAATTAAATCTTGACATTTGCAGGTAAATGCCTGGAACTAGAAAATATTATACTGACTGAGGCAATGCAGATCCAGGAAAACAGAACACTGCATACTCTCTCCTATTTGTGGATCCCAGCTCCAACTCATTATATGTGAGTATGCAACCTGGAGTAACTGCTGATATCAGGAAAGTAAAGAAGAACCATGGGTCAGGGGAGATCCCCAGGGAGGGGCCCAGTAGGACACAGTAGCTGTGAAGGAGAAAATGGGGGGAAAGGCAGAGAACTTTAATCGGAGACTGGGGAGGGAGGGTAATATACAGGGAGAATGAATGTTTGGAAAACCATAGAAAAAATGTTATTTTATGTTTATATAAAAATACATTATATATGCCAGACAGTGGTGGCACATGCCTCTAATCCCAGCAGAGGCAGGCAGAAGTCTGTGAGTTTGAAGCCAACCCGGTCTACATTGTGAGTTCCAAGACAGCCAGGACTGTTTCACAGGAAAAAAAAAAAAAACTGTCTTCAAAAACCAAATACAAAACATACACAAAAAAACCAAAACCAAAAATCCTGTTGCTGAAGAAACAACAAACACTCAGAACCTGGAAGAATAAAGCTGGAAGAAGCCCTTCCTGAGGAGTGTGTGACATAAACTGCCATAGGAGAAACAATCAACAGGCCTAACAAGCTATAAAGCCCAGCAACCACAACAATGACCATCCCAGTAAGACATCCCGAAGGGTGCAGCATTGGCACTAATCGAACTGAACATGGGGCCAGCTCAATGGAAGAGAACTCCACCTGGCACTATAAATCTAGTCAACTACCTGTAGCTTGTGACATCATCAACCCTAGAGGATACCTACTGCTGTCTCTTTACCAACCCAGTATCATTTCTAACGGCATCCTAAATAGTTATCACTATACATGCAGACAAATGCCCCTCTCACCCCTCATCACAGAGCCTTCTTTATTAGCAGATGGAAGCCACTGCACAGACCCACAGCTAGCCAACAATGAGTGATGGAATGCAACCCCTATACCGATGGCTCAGCGAACATGAAAGAAATGGTGGCAGAAAGAACCGGCAGACCAGAACATCTTCAAGATGATCTTGGGTTTGTAACAGGGAAATGCAGTCACAGAGTCTCAATAATATGGCTATCAAAGTAAGAGAAGCCCAAGAACTATTGATTCACCAATAGGGAATGCGGAAATCTCCCAGGCATCTTCATCTACTTCTAGATGAAGAGCTGTAACAATCAATGACATGAGAGAGGGAGAATTCATCTTCCCAAGGGATGAACCCCTAATTCAATCAGTCACAACTAGTCATCCCTAAACATACAGATCAAGCAACACTAGTGACAAAGAATATATATATGTATATATATATATAATGTGTGTGCATATATATATGCATACACACACACCAAGTCTATGTGCATGTGTGTGCATGTGTGTGTACATATGACCTTAGTTGCTGTTTGTGTGTGTGTATGCGTGTGTGTACATGAGGTTATTACTATTGACCTTGGCTGCTCTGTGTGTGTGTGTATGTGTGTGTGTGTGTGTGTGTGTGTGTGTGTGTGTGTGTGTGTGTGTTGTACATATGAGGTTATTACCACCGACCTTGGTTGCCTCCCAGAACTTGAAGGTTAAAAACCTGTTGCTGAAGACACCACCCACTTCAGATACATATGGGAGGAATTAATCTGAGAACTAATGTCACACACATATGTATTTAAGCAAACAATATAGCTGAAGGAGAAGAGGGCATGGACTTTAAGAGGAAGTGTGCAAACCAGAGAGGAGTTGGTGAGGGAGAGGGATAGGTGGGACTTACGTAAATATAGTACTCATGTATGAAATTCTCAAAACATTGAAAATTTTAGTTTAAAAAAAGAAATTCAAGAACACTTGGCTTGAAGATGTGCTCAGATTACAAGACCTTTAGGGGGTAAATGACCACTTGCCAATCTCTACATTTTCATTTTAAAATAAGGCATACCTCTCAATTTTTTCAAAGGGCTCATTGCATGACCAAAATAAGATCTAGAATTTCCTTTTAAAAGAATTCATAATGCTTATTAAAATGTTTTTGTTTTGATATGAATGGGATCCTAACTTTACAAACTATTCATTTTCAAATGAGATATGAAATCTTGATTAGGCTTGCTAAGTATGGAGGCATATTTAATCTTACAATAAACAGGAAGCTCCAATTCTACATACACACACACACACAGAGAGAGAGAGAGAGAGAGAGAGAGAGAGAGAGAGAGAGAGAGAGAGATTGAGACTCACACATTCCTGTGGAAGAAACAGAAATGCCACAGAGAAAGATGATCAATAGATATTAATAAATATAAAATGTTAGCCTCTGACTCCTGACATCCCAAACTTTCAACCTCACATTTGAGAGTTCTGCGGAGCTAAGCAGTATGTATGCACAAAGTATTGATCACAAAACAATTTTAAAATAATAGAATGCTTAACTAAGATATATAAAGCCACTCAATGAAATCTGGGTGGGGAGTATTGTTTGTTTTTTATTTTTGTTTTTTGTTTTTCATGACAGGGTTTCTCTGTGTAGCTTAAGAGCCTGTCCTAGAACTCACTCTGTAGACCAGGCTGACCTTGAACCCACAGAGATCCACCTGCCTCTGCCTCCCTCCCTAGTGTTGGGGTTAAAGGCATCTGTCACCACTGCCTTTAATAAAATGCAGCAGTAGGTGAGAAGTTTAATATAGAGAGCTGAAGTACACATCACTGGATAGTTTATGCTAACAGAAGAACCCCAGAAAGGCAATCACAAAGTGACAACTTGAAGCTGTATGAGGGTAGATTTATAAATGATAGTGATTCATCTTCAATTTTAGCTGAGATACAATGCTAAAACTTTATTCAATTACGTTGAAGTAAGTGTGTGTGTGTGCAAGCACAAGCACACATGTGCACACATGCATGCATGCCTGTGTGTATGTGTGTACAAAATATAGAAGGCAGAAAATCTCAGGTACAGACTAGATCGTAACTGTATAAATGTATATGTACGGTGGCTTAGCCTGTAAACTCAGCACTCGAGAGGCTGAAACAGGTAAACTGCTCTGAATTATAGGCCACCCTGAATTATATAATGAGTTATAGGACAGCCTAGGCAACCAAGAGAAAACCTGTCTCAAAAAAAATGCAATTTCAGCATGGACAGAAAGTGTGAAAATGAATTAAATGATAGAAAATGTCTCTCCTGAGACCCTCGAAACAGAAACAGAAATGAGATGCGATCGAGGTCTCCTCCAGATTTAAGACATAGCATTATTTTTCTACATAGAATTTTGTTCCCTTGCTTCTCTACAGGTAAGCCGACTCTGGAGAGTATAATGTTTTCATGTACTGTATGTATGTAATTGAAAATAGCAGTGCTCAGTTACATGTCAAAGACAGCAATTGCTTTTAAATTTTCAGAAAATGCTATGATGAGCTACAGTTTGAATTAAACTCCTCTTTAAATACGGCTATTCAACAAAGCAGCTGGCATCAAAGTATGCATTTTCTACAAAGCTTTTTTTTTATACACTAAGAAACAGCCTTTTCTAAAATTTTAGCATTAACAAAAACACTAATGGAAAAGTAAAGGTGAGGTTTGGCTCTGGGCGTTAGCTTTAGAACCTAAAGTCCATTTCTTCAATATTATCACCCTTGGGGGGGAATTTTACATGAAATTCAAGCGCTAATGAGAACTATTTCCTTGACTTTTCCTCGCAGCAATTTGACAACAAACTGGGAAGCATTTTATACCTGTGTGTGCAATGGACGTCTATAATTAGTGTCTAACATTCTGTGAGAGCTAAAGATAACACTGGGAGTCCACAACTATTCTTCTGATGTTCTGTACATTCGCAACAGCTGTAATTAGGTCCCAGCGGAGGTAATATTTAGAAAGGAACAAGGAAATCATCTTTTATCTAAAAGACAGCAAGAAATGGTGAGTGAGGCAGGGAGATGCATACAGTTGCATGTTTGTGTACATGTGCCTGCAGCCTAATCCACTAAGAGTCTGAGCCACCACCCTCTCTGGCCAGTGGTCAAGGTAGGCCTGCATGTCTGACCCATCCTTAATGCCTATTGTTTCCTCAATGTTAAAATTCAAAATAGGCACCTCTCAGACCGCTTTGTGAGGTTTGTTGTTTTGTTGTTGATCGCCAGGTTAAAAAGAGAATCTTATATTCCCAATATTCTTCAAATCATAATAAGAATAATATCCAGGAGAATGGAAGTAGAAAATCACAAACAAAAGCAGCAGGCTCAGCAGGCAGGTAGAATTTTGGATTAAATACATCTTGAGGGGAGCACATTGGCAACTTTGTACAAGTCTCCACTTAGTTTTTTCCTAAAGTATACCTCCTGTCCACAGTAATGGTACTCTCATCCAATCTGGTATCTGAATGTTCACATTAAAACGGCTGTCTTCTCAATTAGATAGATACCTTGGAACAGGCCTTAGTTATTTTTGATGATTATAAATATTACTAGTGTGTAAAATGCATAGCACACCTTCCACTGTGTGGCCATGGTGCTTGTACCAGCCTGTGAGGTCTAGGTCAGCCTATGGGCTCCAGATTGGACTGTGGGCTCCCAGGACCTGCAGGTATAGCTCACCCTGACTTTCTGGCCCTGCTGTGGGGAGGGTGTGATTGAACCCTGCCTTCCTCCCACATTGCTTACTCAACTATCCAATTAATATGTAAATCCCATATTCTAAGAATATAAGAAAACTACTCAAGGCTAGAACTAATCCACAATAGGAAGGTAAGGAGTTCAAAGGGAGATTACTGTCACTCCTTACTTGAGGTATAAAGCAAGCACCCAGACAGAAAGACATCAGAGTGAGGACCTTGTGATTTTTTCCTAAACCCCAGGATCTGCCTCATTTATACTGCCAGCTTCATCTGTCTCAACTTGTCCATGAATTCGTGAGTCTACGATTGATTCTACTTCAGCCATTCCAATACACCCATGGTTGTTCGTGAAGCATTCTCAAAGACTGCTCTAATGCAGCTTTTTGAGGTTAAATGGCTGTGATTTGGATATGATCTGAGTGTACCCCAATGAGCCATATGCTGACATTTAATCACTACTGTAAATGAGCACAAATACTGAAATTTATCCCAAAGATGGTGTTTAGAGGTTAGGGACATTAAAAAGTGGCTGGAATTAGAAAAGGTCATTAGTGAAGAGCCTCATGATTAATCCCTGCTGTTTCAAAGGAAGAGGACAAGAGAGCACACAGGAATGTTCCTCTGAGGCTACCTGCTGCCTACTTTCTCTATCAGGAAGAAATTCATCGCCAACTACCATCCCTTGCCCTCCTCAGACCCTGACTTAAATAACCTGCTTTTTTTCTTGCAAAGTCAGCCTGTTTCAGATTCTTCATTAGAGTAAAACAAAGGTAACAACTTCCATTCTCTACCCTCAAAAGCCATCACATGGGTCTGGAAAGCAGTATAATCATTTGTGGTTATTTCCACGTCTGGCTCCATAAATAGCCTATGTGTGCTTTCAGAGAAAACCAAACAAGTTATATATTCCTATACTCAGTCCTCTAATAGGAGTTAAGTACTTCTGTGAAAATTAGAAAATAAACAAACAAAACAAAAGACTGGACCTTATGATACATAGCAAATGAAGACCACAATTTTTAGCCAGTTTGCAGGAGACAACTTAAGTAGGTATAAGCAGCACCCCTGGCTCTACCCACCCTCTTCTCTTCTCCAACAGTCCAAAACACATGCACATGAGACATAAGAAATCACCACACAATGAAAATGACTGTTCTGGAAATATGTCATATATGAAGGCATCCTTGGTTAGAACAGAAGTCAGGGCTGTCTATCTGTCTCTGTCTGTCTGTCTGTCTATTCCTCCCTCCCTCCCCCCCTCTCTCTCTCTCTCTCTCTCTCTCTCTCTCTCTCTCTCTCACACACACACACACACATACACACACACACTCTTTTACCAGATGATCGTTTTCTCATTGTATAAGAACATCATGGAAAGTGTTTTTCTCACTAATTTGATTCAAAAAGTTTTATACATATAAAATGTAGCAAATAGTTTTAATATATGCGTGTAATAAAAACAAAAGATACTTTTCTTGCCTCAGTACGGTGACTACCAAAGTTATATGCCATTACCACGACCACTTATATAGGATGAGACGGGAAGAGAATAAGCTGAAGAGGCTTTGTCCTCAAGTGAGTTTGTGTGTGTGCATGTGTGGGTCGGTAGGTGAGTGTCTGTGTGTGTCTGTGTGTGTGTGCACACAATGCAGTGTACATGTAAAGCACTGTGGCCTTTCTACACTAACGAAGGGAAAATAAAATTCTAGGTTTATATTTCCGTGGTTCTGTGTATGCAAATGTGTGCACGTCCCTGGGGAGGTCAGAGATCAACATCAGCTACCTTCCTCACTTGCTTTCCTCCTTGGTTTTGCAGACACTGTCTGTGTTGAACCTGGAGCTCGCAGATACAGCTAGGCTGGTGGCATGTGGGTTCTAAGGAACTTGACTGTCTCCAAAGCCCCAAGCTAGGCTCACAGACTCCCCTCCATACACACACACACATGCGCGCGCGCACACACACACACACACTCAGCTTTTATGCGAGTGCTGGAGATCCAAACTCAGGTCCTTGTGATTACAAAGCAAGCACTTAACTGGCTACACCGTTCCACTACCACAACAGTTGTTGCCATTCATAAACACAAAACTTTATTTGCACTTCTGTAATATGGAAAGACCATGATACTTCTCATACCACAACACTCGGTGCATGCCAAATATTTCAAATACCTCTTTACCTGGATGTAAGAAAACAGTTTAATACACAATACACCAAATAAAACTCGTGAATTCAAAGATTCTTCCTTTCTAAACCTGAGAAACGTTTGGGCTGCCCCTCTCTCTACCTTCCGCAGAGCAAAGGTACACCCCCTCCAACGAGGTCAGAACAACCAACAGCTTGTCCCACAGCTCATGATGCCTTTCCATTGCAGCACTTAGGACGACTGCAGCCTTTGCAAGACTGTGGATGGCAACCATAACTACAAAACTAGATGCAAAATTCGGAATGCTTTTCCCCTGGATCAAAGCCTGTGATAAGAGCACTTGTATCTGCCTCCTGTCTCAGTCCAACCTATGTTAGCATGATCTAAGTCAGGGTCAGTATCAGCTACCAAAACATTCCTATCTAGATGATTGATAATTTCAATGCAGGCCATTTAATTGGATTTAAAGGCTATCTCTGAGGTGCTATTGGAGAAACGAAGGCACTGAGTGTGTTAACAGGAAGAAAGATGGCACCAGGAGGAGACTTCAAATAACTCAATGCAGAGAATCAAGCCTGCACTAAGATTTCCAACAGCTTCCTGGCCATCCAAGAGTAAACTCTCTCCTGGTGTCCACAGGCACGACTCTGTCACGTGCCATTCTCTGCTACGATCCTGTGTTGTCTTTGGTCAGCGCCTCAGAAAACCAGATCCCTGGAAAAACACAATTAAACAAGGACAAAGCAAAAAAAGACTGCAGCACCCAGAAGACGTTTGTTGAGTTACACTGAGAACAGTCAGGGTGAACATACATGCCATGTGGAAAACAAGCAGGCCACAACTTGAAAGCATGTTTCCCCTGGGGAGAGACCAGTTCAGAAGCACGCCAGAGCAGCCTCCTCAAATGCCCGTCCCCGCCCTGCATGGGGCAATGCGAACCACAGCTCTGCCAAACCCAGCTGTGGTAGATGCCAGCAGCAGCTCTGCCTGAGGGGTTCAGAGAATCAAAAGGACAGACAAAAAACATACTGCGTTCATCCGGCAGGACATGACCTCCTAGCAGCCCTGATCAGTGCTGGGAGTACGCACTCCAGTACAGAAACCCTGCAATCAAGATGCCAAGAAGCTAATTGTGAAGTTAAGGAGAGGACCAACCAAAAGCCTAAAGAGCTGGCTGATAATCATGCTGCTGATTAGATGTGGACAGATGCTACTGACATCACACACCTGCACTACCAGCAAGCCATATAAGTCTATCTACCTGCCATCAAGAGCCAGGGTTAAAGGCTGGTGCCACTAGTTACTGGCTGTGCAGTCTTAGAGAGCTGACAAGGACACTCTGTGCTTCCCAAACTCCTTATCTGTGACATGAATATTATCAGAGCACACAGTTAAAAGTGAACTCTGATGAACTAGCAACTGGGCCTGAAAGACCCAAAACAATCATTTGAAAGAATCCCATGTGTCTAAAGAGAAGAAGCCTTACAGTCCACATGCACCTATTATTTTATCTACAAAAGGAATTCTCAGGCCAAAGAAGAGAAGGGCTGTGCCTAAAAGCAAACAGTAAGTCAGTCACTGAGACACCTGGAGCCAACAGCATCTGCTTCACAATGCTTTGGAGTCATTCACTGAGGAGAACTGCGGTCAGAAATCAGAGGTACCCAAAACGCCAAGTGCTTAAGACAGTACCGCGTTAATAGGCAGCAGTGTGTGTTTGCTATTCCTGGCAATAATGTAGCTTTCATATAGGGTATTTTCCATATCTATTACCTTATTTAATTCCTACAACTACCCAAGAGGTAGCTAAGATCAGGATTACAACTGCTGAAGACAAAATGAAGAAACTGGGCCAAGTGTTGCTGAGACGGCTCTTGACTTTACCTTTCTTGCTATTTCCAGAGACATCCAGCCCTAACTATTACCCATGCCTGAGAGTGAGGCCCCTTCAGTTCATAGGATGCTACTACATCAGATTCGAATCCAAACCAACATTTAAATGAGGCCTTTAAACAGATCTTGCCCATGATCTCTAACTCCTCAAATCTTTCTATATGTGTCAAGAAAACCAAGGCACATGTTAACTAGATTTCAGGTCTGCTCTGATTTGATTAAACTTAACAAAATAAAAATCTTCCCTAGAGCTTACCATCTTTTTCTATGGAAAGTTAGACCCCCGCTTTCAACAAAGACAATGGAGCTGGAACTGGGTAGAAGAAACCACAAAATACATAAATAAGCAACAGCCCCACCACACCACACACTTAGCAAGTATTAAATTCTTATGGCACACGTTAAAAATAACACAGGGACACTTTATCATAAGACAGATGGAGAAAACACAGGGTACAACCCACTATTCCACACACTTCTTTTTAAATGGATTAGTTTTTAAAAGACTGGCCTGAGGTCGATGCAGTCCTTTTAAAGAGGGAACAGCCGAAGTCCTGTGGAGACTCTTCTCTAGGCTAAGGAATTTTCCAAACACAGACTGCTGTCTATCTGGCTACCTCCTATTTATGTAGTTATCAACATAACTAAAGATACAGTTAACTCATCTTGGATTCGGTGTTTGGGTTCTGTCTTGTTTTGTTTTGAGGGGCATAAAAGGTAAATTGGAGCTAAAGGTGACGGTTCGTGGGCTAGCACTGTCACCAACAAGGGACCCAGAAGGAAGGTTGCCAACTAGCCTCAGTTTCTCCATCTGTACAGTATGAGATTCTGTGAAATCTTAAGGATCTTTCCAAACTAAACAGCTAAAATTCTAAACATGCAAAGAGAAAATGTCATGACGGTCAAACCAACTATTTCCAAATACTTAAATAAAGTGCTAATTTTGTACAAGTTCTGAGATGGACTACACATGCAAGCCAGTTTAAAAATCCCCAAAGATACGTGTTTTTCACTGTTTGTTTGTTTGGTTTTGGTTTTCCTGAGATGCAGAGTTTTCAATAATGAAAAGGCTAGCCCTGGTAAATAACAGACGTTTGCTGAAAAACAGACTGCTTTCAGAAAGCCATTTGGGTTACAGGTCAAAGTCACACGTTGGTCTGGCCAATGCAATGATGTTTTTCCCTGCTATTAGCCAGACTCTAAATGGTTTCCTCCACCTTACATTTCATTTAAAGACTTAAACAAACCTGTAATTTCTCCTGTGGAGAAGGGAGGCAGGGAGAAGTCTACAGCGAAGCAAAAAAACAACTTCATATTTCACACAAGATTGCAAGATCACAAGTATGCACCTTAAGGATTTCAACAATGGATTCAGGGTGGCCAAAGAATATTCTAGAATCTTGGGATATTATTGAGAAAACCATTCCAATATGATGTTAATTTGATTAAATCAAAATGGAGCACAGCAGGAAGGGAGTTGGGTTTGTTTGTTTCTTTGTTTTGACCTTCTCAAAGTTAGACTTGTTAAACATACAGGCCATACCCCAAAATAGAGGGACTAAGGAGCATGGGTTGCTGAAGTGAAGCAGCCATATGTGCAGCTGGCACTCTGCAGCACAATTTAGGAAACATTCGCCAAACGTATGAAGTGACTAAGACAGGACAGGGCTTTACATCTGACAGCACCCCATCCCAAAATTAAGCTGAACACTACATTCATTGAGAACGTGCATGCTCAACTATTTTACCAGCATTATATTTACATATCAACTAGTATGTTTAAGGCTATTTTTAACTATACCAAATCTGTCATATAATTCATGGATAACATCTAGCTCCAATCATTGTCAGCTAAAATGACTTCTGTTTCTTGAGCGTTTCCTGAGATATAAAAGCACTCCTGAAGGACTGGTTCTCCCTCTACTAATGATATGTGATATGACAGGAGACAAGGCCAAGGGAAATCTCCTCTCTTTTGCTGCTGCTTCTTCCTCCTCCTTCTCTATCGCCTCTCTCCTTCTTCTCCTCACCTCCCTCAACACAGTTAACTAAAATTGAATCAATTCTCTTCATGGAAGAAGAAAAAAAAAAACCTGACAACATCAGGCAAAGAGCTAGCAAGGGAACAGACCTAAGAGATCCCTATCTAATGGAAGGGCCCTGCAGTACATGTCAGGATTTATCTTGGGGCCTCAGTGTTCTCACATACATGAGATATGTTTCAGATGACACTTCTGTGTGATTTCGAGGGATGACCCACTATTATCACTGAAGACAAGTCAAAGTAGAGTATCACCACAAAGAAAACAAAGTTCGTGGTGCTTACCCCTCCCAGACAGCAATCTGAGGAAGTATCCAAACACGTAAATACCTGTAGAACAACCAAGGCTTCCAAGTGACAGACTGCAGAACACAGAGCACAGAAATAAGAAAAGATAATAGAAAGAAGTGGGAAGGACATCTCCATTTCCTGTGCCACTGCTCCCAAAGCCAGCAAAGCAAGCACCACACCTGCTCTTACAGCAAAAAAAAAAAAAAAAAAAAAAAAAAGAGTACTTGCAGTATTCACAAAGGATGAACCCAGAATCAAGCCAGTGTCCACTGGCAGGTGCTGAAATATGAGGGGTGAGGGAAAGGGAAAGAAAGGGAAGAGGGAGGGAGAGGAGAGGGAAAAGAGGAAGAGTGAGAGGGAGATATGGATGGATGGATGGATGGATGGATGGATGGATGGATGGATGGATGGACGGACGGACAGAAGGAGGGATAGATAGGTGGAGGGAGGGACGGAAGGAGGGGTGTACGGACAGACATATTAGAGAGGTAGGTAGGTGGTAGATAGACATAGATACACACAATTAAAATAGTTCAGCCTTTAAGTAGATAGAAAGTTGTCATGGTTGATCCCATCTAAAAATAAACAAATATAAGTAAATTTTTAAAAGTTAATTTCTTCAATTTCTGACTATATGGATAGGATCTGGAGAAATCATGTCCACTAAAATATCCCAAGAACAGGAAGAAAAAAGTACCCTAAGACATGATGTTAATTACATGTGGGGTGTAGCCAAGGAAGCAGAGAGAATGCTGGTCCCAGGAACTAAGGAGGAAGGGTCGGAGGCCATTGATGACAGTATAGAACAACTCAGGAACTCAAGGTGAGAAGTCCCAGAATCCAATGTAGAACATGAGGGCAAGGGTTAATACTGCTTTGTACACCTGAAATTTGCTAAGCGATACCTCAAATGCTGTCAGCCCCGTGTTCAAAACAGCCACAATGCAGGCTGGCAGATCTGTTAAGTAGCTTGAATGTCATATCCATTTCACAGTGTAACATATATATCAAAACATAGAGCCCATCTTAAACATACAAACTTTTAATATCCCAACTATAGAAGAATAATGATGGAAATGTCTTTAAATAAAAATAAAACTTTTCAGAGAAAGAGAGGGAGGAAGAATTCCAAGGATGTTTTGAACAATGGCAGCAGCTCAGGAGTTGGTGTCCCTATGTCTGCATTCTGCCCACATAGAAACTGCTGCCTGATTACCTCCAGCACTTGCAGCTACATGCTCCGGGGTGTTGGCCTCAACGACAGCCTTATGATTTCACAGCTATGGCATATAATGTGTGGCCAGCTGCAAGCACATTTCGGGCCTCATCGTGGCACTTGCTAAAAGTGACAGTAAATTTAAAACCGCCATTACATGTAGAGAGGAGAAACAGCGCCAACAGGGCTAAAACACACTGGGCACCCAGTGCAGAGCTGCTGGGAGCATCCTAATGAGTGCCCACAGCGAAGGGGCCATGGCATCCAGACCTACTGCACAGCACAGGCATTCCAGGACAGGCTCACCTTTTAAAGGCAAAGGACAGAGCAGTTTAGTGCTGGCGCCCAAGAAATTAAAGACATACAGAATAAAATTTGATATTTTTAATTTGCCTTTTAATTTAAAATCAAATTATGTATTCACATTATGTTTTAAACTAATGGGAAAAATAAATAAGTAAATGAATAAATAAATAGGACGTAGGACTTGGTAGTATCCCATTACTAGTTGATCTAGTTAGTCTTCTGAAGAGGTCTTTCTCTCTCCAGTTCTTCTACACACTTCCACCATTTTCAGCTTTTGACCTTCCCATGAAAGTCTGTACTCACAGAAAAGAAGCCAGCCCATTTTAGGAGACATTCACTAGAATGTGCCAGCAGCTCCTTCCTGGCTCACTGTATTCATGGAACATGGAGGAAACTTCCCGCTCCAGCTCATGTGTTTGGTCCCCTGGCTCTCAGATGGGGAAGCAGTTTTGAGAAACTGGAACCTTTGGGACATGAGCCTAGCTTGGCACACATGGGCTAGCATGGGCCAGTCTCTGAAGGTGCCATGCCTCTGCTCTAGTTCTTCCTTTCCTGCCTATAGCTACAATGGGACAGCCACATACTCCCTCTGTCATGACCTCAACCATCGCTACTGCCATGTGGTTCCCTGTCTTGATGGACTGAAAAGCTCTGAAACTATGAGACAAAAAAAAAAAAAAACTACCTTTTCCTCTCACACACACACTGCTTCTGCCAGACATTCCGTCACAGTGACAAGGTGACTGCTTTATTCACTATTCACATCCCCTGAGGCTTGAGCCTTGGTGCCAGCAGGTGACACCTCGCCACAGCACTAACCATGGTAACAAAAGGCTAGTAAGAAAAAACAGGCATAGCTCACACCCTTCACAGCCTAGAAATTTTTTCCCTCCTATGTGAGGCATCTCAAATTATTCCCAACATTCTGGTGATACTTCAAACCACTTCTCCATCTAGAAGGCTCTATTGGTCTATACATGTCTCAGATACCAACCAAAAAAAAAATCACTGTTTCTGTCCTCTGATGACCACAAATCCCTTACCAATATATCTAAAGGGTTCTCAGGTCTATCTCCAAGAGAAGCTACCTGCATTGATTGCCACCAAACCCATTTTTCCCAAATGACAGACCATTAAGGTAAGAGGTTATATAGACTTCAGCAAGTATGAAGATAAAATTGGAGCTGGTGAGATAACTCAGTGGGAAACAGAACTTCACACCAAATCTAATGGCCAGTGACCCGCAGCACAACACAGCTCCCACAAATTGTCCTCTGACCTGCACATGCATGTAGTAGTGTGTGTACATACAGGCATACCCATGCAGAAACCTGGTGCAGGAGAATTGTCTGTATTCTGTCAATCATGATTTAAATAAATGCTGGTTGGCTGAAAGCCAGGCAGGAAGTATAGGTGGGAAAACCAGACAGGAAGTAGAGGTGGGTCAAGAAGAACAGGAGTATTCTGGGAAGAAAGAAGCTCTTTCCCCATTCCTGCCCATACCACTGAAGAAGCAGGATGTGACCTGCCCCGCTGAAAAAGGTACTGAGCCATGTGGCTAACATAGATAAGGATAATGGGTTAATATAAGCTACAAGAGCTAACAAGAAGCCTGAGCTAATGGGCCAATCAGTTTATAATCTTCTGGAGACCTCTGTGTGATTTTCCTTGGGGATAAACGGCTGTGGGAACTTGGCAGGACAGAAACCCCAACAAGCAGGCCCTCATGTTACAGAAACCCCCACACATAAGTAAATAAATGTAATAAAAATTAGTCTTAAAAAGATAATATTTGATTAAAGAATAATGCAAATAAATACCATATGGGAAAGACTCTGTCAAAGGCAGTAAGGCAAAGAGAGCCGAAGGATTCCGGGTTGGAAGCTGAACAATAGACTACACAATAGAAAGGAAATGCCTTCACATACAGAATGATACATTTCATACTGGAATAGCTAGAGGGAGGGCTGAAGATGGAGCTCAGAGGTGGAGCACAAACACTTGTAAATCCCTGGATTTGATTCCCCAACAGCACAAGAAAGGAAGAAAGGGTAGGGGCTGGAGGGAGGAAAAAGGAAGGGGAAGGAGTAGAAAGGAGAGGTAGCTAACCCTAAGGGAGTGTAAACCATGAATGAGAATTTTCCAGTATTAACTCTGTTATGTCCCACAGTAACCCTTAAGAGTCATTGTTTTTGCCTGAATTAGATAAGAAGGGAATGAGGCGTGAGGTGCAGGGAATTCATGTCCTTGGAGAGGAATTAAAATCGGCTTCAATACTAAATTAAGACATTCTAGCTAGCATTCCTGGCTTGTACAAAAGGTGGCAAACATCTTACCCAATGGAAGGGTGGAGCATTTTCTAGAAGCAGACTAAAAAAGAGTTGTATGCAAATGACATAAGAAATGAAGAGTGTATCAAAGTGGAAGACAATAGAAAGATAAACATGACTGTCCAGAGAGCTAGTCTGCCTCCTATGGCCTCCTGTGGACACACACATGCCCTGGTACCTGAGAAGGGAGACTAACTAGGCTGAAATCTTTACTAACTTGTCTTGTTTCTTCAGACTGGAACTTACATAATCTTCACTGAAGCAGAGAGCCTCCAGGGCTAGCTGTGTTACTTAGTGAGTCTAGGGCCCGCGGCTGTTACCTTGACTATCACCATTATGAGAGCTGATGCTGCTCTTGTCCACAGGCAAGTCCCTGCCAGAGAAGGCAAAGGGCCTTTTAGCAAAGAAATGGAAATCAAACTCGAACAGTGAGAGGGGGCATCTTGCGGCCAATCTTAATGACAATTCTCCAATGAGGAATTCTGTAGCAAACAACCTCTTGATTCTATGCAAAACATTTTTAATTTCATGCCCTGCTAATCACACAGCTGCTAAATTTCTCTTCCCATCAATTGTAAAAAAGTAAATAGATAATAATTGTAATAATAATTTAAGAAACAGTTGGCCTCAAACAAAATTTGAGGCCTAATGAATTTTCCCATCTGGAATTAATAATGTAGTGAATAGCAAAGTTTCCTTGATCTAGTTGATATAAATGTTCTTACATTATTATAAGTATCAAAATATAACGTTCTGAAAGCCAAAGGCCTGCTGATGGGGCCACAGTCTCGACAGGACTCCGATGGAGTCTGACAACGCCCTTCCTTGAGGCATCTTCATCACCTCTCATCAAAACCAGGCACAATACACACACAGCTGACTACATGTGACTTTATGAGCAATGTGATCCAGACACCAGCAAGTGGGAAGCCAATGTCTTCCTAGAACAAACACATCGATTGAACCAACACAGGGAAACAAAGCAGAATCTCCTGTGAATGCTGCGAACAAGAAGAGCTGTACAGTAAAGGACGGAACATGGTTCAACTAAATAGCCGAAGATGAAAAGTCCAAGAAACAAGGCAGCATGGATGAGCCACATGGGGCAGAAATGAAGGACCAGTAAGAAAATTATGAATGGAAAGTAGCCAAAGAGATAGCCTACAAGTAAGTAAGGAAAAAAAGTACATGAAGACAAGAACTGTAGTAATAAGCATAGTCAAATGGTCAAGTGGGTATTTGTCATTGTTACTATCGTCAACATGACGGTCTAGAATCAGCCAGGAGATGAATCCCTTGCCATACCTGTGAGGGAGTCTAAGTAGGGAAATTAAGACAGGCATAGCTACCTTAACTATGAGCAGCACCATTACTTAAGCTGAAGTCCCCGACTAAAGGAAAAAGTGAGCAGAGTATCACCATTCACCACCCACCCTGGTGACCTGGTGACTGCACATGCAATGTGACACCATGACAGACTGTACTCTGTAAAGAAAAGCCAAAATAAACCCTTCCTTCCTTAACAGGCTCCTGTAGTTAATTTTTTTAGCAATACAAAGACTAGCTATTAGCATCCTTGAGGAAAGGGTGCACTTTCTTACACAATTCTAGAGGACACTTCCTCAGGACATATTCTAACTACAGACAATGTATTTTTAAGGAATTTATTCACAACAATAACAAACCTATGCATGACAATGACCAGTGAGAAGTCACTGCTTGCATGTGCACTTGAGAAGGTCATAACGGAAACGGAAGCAGCAGTAAGCACAATGAGTCTGCCCGCAAACTTTCAGCATTACCTAGGAGATGAACAAAAATGTAAACGACTACCCCCACAGTATCTGAGGACCCAAAAGCAAGTCAGCAGAGGGCAGGATTTACTGTTATTTCTAATGAATGGATATGTGCGAAATGTGGGCTCAAAGCTTAGGTAGAATCTAGGCAAATACAAAGAAGCAGACACACACCAGGAAGAAGGGAGCTGATAATAAAACCAAGACACTGAGTCAAGAAAACTCACAATCAGGTACATCTGCTTGGCTGACAGGGGACTTTGGAAAGAACACTTGGAAGTTGGCCCTCGGCTGCTGTTTCTGGGCTCAGCAGTTTTAGACATCTGTTATTATGCGCCTGTCTCACTATAAGACCTATACGAAAGAGGTCAGCATTCGTTCAGAAACAATATTTGGTCATTTCTCTGCCATGTGGACTTCAGTCATTAAAATAGCAGTACCGAATTGATTCCACACTCTTATAGCTTAAGAAATGTAGTCATAATGCTTCAATATCTAGGAAATAGCTATTCGTGTTTTCCCCAGATTTAGTGTATTTCTTTTATTCCTGGGAAATTTTTTCTTCAGTTTTTTTCTGTATTGTTTTATAGTATATTTTTAAATGGCAGTCACAATGCACTCCCTTTATTGGGGTATGAGATATCCAATGTCATTGAACAGGGCCTTAAAGAGTAACAGTGTTTTGTTCAACCAGAACTTATAATTGCACAAAAGTCATAGAAAGCATTAAGAAATGTTGAGCAAGATTGCAGTTTCTGGATTCTGGTGGGTGCATGCCCTGAAGGCCTGACGTCTAGTGGTGACCCCTGACCAATACAATACTGACAGTAAAAGCTCCTTGGCGGCCACAGGAGGAAGAAGCCCAGAGCCCACGGGCTGTGACCACAGGGTTCGCTTGCAACTAGGAGTTGATGATGTCATCATCATCACCTTTCCACCACTCCAGGAACACACGAGAACATGTCAGTTTAAAGAAGATTTACCGAGGTCTAAAACTTACAAAGTCTACTCAGGTTTGGGCCTTAAATGTCACTTCAGAAAGTTAGGAATAAAAAACACTACCTGAATTGTAAAAAAAACTCTCTGTGCGCTACTCTTTAGAACCAGCAGCAGCTCGGGCACCCACTGAAATTTCTTTCTATGTTTTTTTGTTTTGTTTTATTTTGTTTTTGAGTCAGGCTCCCTCTGTGTAACCCTGGTTGTCCTGGAACTCACTATATAGACCAGGCTGTCCTGGAACTCAGAGATCCACATGCCTGCCTCGGTCTCCCAAGTGCTGGGATTAGCGGCCTGTGCCACCGCTGCCCGGCAAGTGCTGGGATTAGCAGCCTGTGCCACCGCTGCCTGGCCTGACAAGCGATGCTTTCATTCATGGTCTTCTAGGAAGCGGGGGCAATGGTTCCAGCTCATATCCCAACTTGGATTTATCAACACTTACTTGCTTTTGAAAGTTCTAATAAATTCATGGCTAGACTGCCCCGAGTAATGGCAGCCTGCAGGCTGATTTATCATTCAGAGCTTTAAATTATGCTACCCTGACATAGCTGAGGATATGGGCAGAAACACACCATGCAAAGAGGCTCATGGTGGTGCCAGGTGAGTCTGGGGGTGGGAGGAGAGTGCAGAGAGCAGAAATCAACAAATGAAATGGTTAAGGAGGGACCAGTAACAACAACTTTGAGTTTTGAGTATGCACCCTTCTCTCCAGACAGATAGAAGCTCATTAAGGATAAAATCTATGTTCTCCACTAGAAGCAGACAAGACACTTGACAAAGTCCCTACATTCCTGGGATTCGGGGACTATATATTTATAAACAACAACAGTTCAAAAACTGATGCAGTTGAGTGGTAGACAGATTCCCTACCATATAAAAGGAACTGGATTCCATCCCTAGCAACACAAAATAGAAAAGAAATACGAGCTAAAATGAGGTAAAGGCTAAAGTCAGACACAGGTGACGAATTCCCGGAATTCCACAGTTCAGGTCTCAGTGTGGAGAACGCTTATCTGAGAGGACTTACACAGGGACCAGAACAGGTAGGAGCAATTGGCACTGGTGTCCACTAATAACTTGCAGGGGACAAACCACAGAAGTCAGAGAACGCACTACCTTCTGCACAGATAGGATGACTGGTACCCACAGTGTGCAACTCCCACCTCAGTGTGATAGTGTAAGAGAGCAAACACTAACAAATCAAGACCAATGCACCTAGGTTTGCTTGACTGAGAGAACCACGGTCCTCTTCATTCCCTCTCCCAGAAAGCCTTACTTCTCCAACCTTAGCATCCTTAGTGGAAGCATTAGAACATAAAAGATTAACTGATAAAATCAAATGTCACCCTCAATGACTCTTCAGAAGCAGCTGAGGCACAGGGAAAAGTAAGACTGGCTCATGGGCATCAGTGGCAGATGTCAATTTTCCTAAAAGAAACCACACTGCCTTTTCCAAAATTCAGTCCCTGTAGAAGGAGGACCTAGTTGACATAAACAATGTGCCAAGCAAAATTCACACTTGCATCCAAGGTCAAGGAGTGACAGGCAACAAACACAGACAGCTATTGAAACTTTGAAGAAAGCAGCTTGGGAAAACTCTAAACTCCTATTCCATATGCTCAAGGCCCAGGGAAGGTTCTGCAGTGAAAAGAGAAAAATTTGTTTTTATTAAAAAAAAGCTACTACTCATAAATGTGTCAGGCACAAAATCAAACTTCTGAAACGATGTGAAATCCATTCATTTTTAAGTACAAAAAAAAATAGCAGCCTTTGTGAGGTACAAGAGACACACAACCCAAATGCGCTCCGTGGGTGGGTAACTTGAACCAGGAATTCGCCAAAACAGTATGAGGAGCCACAATACACAGCGCTGAGCAGAAACCCTTGTGAGACACATTGGATGTAATAGTCATATGATTAACAAACTGTCACATCAACCATATCTGCAACGTGGGAACACTCTGACACTTCGTATTTTTAAAATTGACATTTTGATTCATTACTGTAAATAGCACTTTGGTTTAAATATTGTGACAGGGAACAGATCATATATATGTACATATATATTCACTCTATATATTATTACACATGTATATTTGTCTAGCTCTTAAACAGTTTATAATCTATGAAAGCGGCCCCTCCACTGACATTTGGGCTAGTGTATGCATCGGCTACTCCACTCTTGAAGGATGTTCTTCTTTGGCAAGAAGCCTGAGGAGTGGGAAGATGGGGTGACTGGCAGGAATGGCTTGGGAAGAGACTCTGGAGAAGTCTTCTATGCTCCCACAAAGGGTTTTAGAAAGACTGCATTAACTTCCTGTTCCCACCTTTATAAAGCCACTGTCGCAATCATGTTAAGAGAGTTCCTGTCTTCAGGATGCCGACAGCTCCAGAAGAAAAAGCCCAGAGGGAGGGGAAGGTGGGAAGAGCAAATGAGCAAAGTGATGCTTTGGGGGCTGGGGTGTTTGCTTTTTGGGGTTTGGGAGGTATTTTTGTTGCTTTCCTTTTTCTTTCTTTGTAACACGAGGGCCTGCTAGTTGGGGTTTCTTGCCTCCCACCAGGTCCCACAGCCGGCAAATCCCAAAGAAATATCACACAGAGAGTCTGCATTAGGTTATAAACTGATTGGCCCATTAGCTCAGGGCTCCCATTAGCTCTTGTAGCATATATAGTCCATTATTCTTATCAATGTTAGCCACATGGGTCAGTACCTTTCTCAGCGGGGCATCCTGCTTCTTCAGTGGCCCAGGCAGGAGTGCCGAGAGAGCTTCCTGCTTCCCAGAATTCTCCTATTCTCCTTGCTCCGCCTCTACTTCCTGCCTGGTTGTCCCTCCTATACATCCTGGCTAATGGCCAATCAGCGTTTATTTAAATCATGATTGACAGAATACAGACAATTCTCCCGCACCATTTCTTTTTTCGCATTTTCCTTTATTTATTAGGGAGAGCAGTTTAATACAACTAAACAAGGTACAGCTATCAGTAGAAGTTAAGAAATAAAGTAAACAACTTGTTGAAATCTATAACATTCTTTTCAGAGAAAGCATATTTGACTTGCATCTCATACTAACATCCACTTTTCCCTGAAATTCCTTTTTCCCCTTTTTTAAATAATTGAAAATAGATTCTTCTCTCATACAATACATCCCAACCAGATTCCTCTCCCTCCACTCCTCCCAGCTCACCCCTGCATCATCCTCTTCCCTAGGGCCCCTCCCCCTCACCTACATTTCCTTTCAGAAAAGATCAGGCCTCTGAGAGCCTACTGACAAACAGGGCAACACAAGATATAATAGGACAAGGCAAAAGCCCTCACACCAAGGCTTGAGAATGGAACCCAACAGGAGAAAATGAGTCCCCCAAACAAGCAAGAGAGTCAGAGTTAGCCCAGCTACTTTGTAAGGAGTCTCACAAACACCAAACTAACAACCCTAACATACGTGGAGAGACTCTGGTGCAGACCTATGCAGGCCCATACTTTGCAGATCTATGCAGGCCCACACTTGCACGTCGGGCTCTGTGAGCCCACATGAACCCTGCTTAGTTGATTTAGTGGGCCATGTTTTCCTGATGTCCTCAGTCCCCTCTGGTTCCAACAATATTTCCTCCCCCTCTTCTGTGGGTTCCCTGAGCTCCAAGGGGAGGAATCCAATAGAGTCCATCAATTTAGAGTCTCTCTCCACATTGTGTCTGGCTGTGCATCTCTGCACTTGCTCCCACCTGCTGCCAGAGGAAGACTCTCTAATGACAACTGGACAAGGCATTAGCCTAGGAATATAGCAAAATATCATGAGGAATCACTTCATTTTGCTGATTTCTTTTCCATTCATGTTTGGTTCTACCCTAGGTCTCTGGCTATTCATTCTCTTGTTACTGGCCATCCGAACAGTTCTGGGCATAGGCTGGTTCTTGTGGTGCTGGCCTCGAGTTAAAACAGACACTGGTTACCTGCTCCCACAAGTCCTGCACTACCATAGCCCAGCAGATCTTGCAGGCAGGACAGGTTGGAGGTGGGATGTTTTGTGGCTGGGCTGGTGTTCAGGTTAGTGCCTACATAAAAAAAAAAATTGGAGAGATCTCACGCTAACTACTAAACAGCATGCCAGAAACCTCTAGAACAAAAATAAGTAAGCCAACTCAGGAGCTTAGATGGCAGGAAATAATCAAACTGAGGGCTGAGATGCATAAAATACAAACAAAGACAACAGTACAAAGAGTCAATGAAACAGAGTTGGGTCTTTCAGAAAATTCACAAGATAGACATACCTTTATCCAAGCTAACTAAAGACTGAGAGAGGAGAGACAAATTAACAAGGTCAGAAATGAAAAGAGGGACATAACTTTAGACAGCAAGGAAATCCATAGAATCCGTAGGTCATACTTCCAAAACCTGTACTTCACAAAATTGGAAAATCTAACAGAAATAGATAATTTTTTCAAATGGTACCACTTGCCAATGTTAAACCAAGATCAGATGAACAATTTAAATAGGACTATCCCGCTATAAAATAGAAAAGTCATTAAATGTCTCCCAAACAAAAAATGCTAAGGCCAGACAGTTTTAGCATAGAATTCTACCTGACTTTCAAAATAGAGTTAATACCAATACTCCTCAAATTAGTTCACAAAATAGAAACAGAAGGAACATTGCCCAATTCATTTATGCCCAATTATGAGGCGACAGTTTTGCTAACACCCAAACCAGATAAAGACTCAATAAAGAAAGCAATTACAATTTCCCTTATGAACACAGATGCAAAAATACTGAAAGTGCTTGCAAACGAAATCCAAGAATACATCAAAAAGACCATCGTGCATTATCAAGTAGGCTTTATCCCAGAGATGCTGGGATGGTTCAACAAATGAAAACCAATAAATGTAATCTATCATATAAATAAGCAGGAAGAAAAAAAAAAAGAGCACACGATCATCTCAT